>JAJPGS010001822.1:0-121462 GCA_028654335.1 Alnus rubra | reverse complement strand
TAGGTCCATAATGATTTTCAGCGTGCAAAAGCAAATTTTCGCATAGATGGACTCGTCGACGGGCCACCTCAAGATAAGAAAACAGCTACAGAAGCGATGACAGCCGTAAACCTATGATAGTTACGTCAGTAGGGTATTGATAGAGAAAAAATAGAACAGAAAGAATTTAGAAGATAGCTATTTTTCTTGTTTTGAGAATTACACTTGGTGGACAGTGTCACAGTGGACTTTTTTTTTTTTTTTTTTTTTTTTTTTTCAACAAGATAGCATTTGCTATCATATATTTCTGAAACGCCCGAAGGGCAAGTACAAGGATAGAGGTACAAGAACCCCCTAAACCTTAAGTCAGAATCAAGTTTGACTTGAAGCAGTTGCCTAATTATAATCCACAAATATTACAAGGACTCCAAATAAAATACCTCTTTACAATTAAAGCCCAAACAATCCACATAAGAGGATTGGCCTAGTCTACCCAGACACCAAATAAGCCCATGAACATTTGTGCATTACAAATAGACAAGCTGTGATTCACAGTAGACACAAGGAAATATACACAGAAAACAGAAACACCAAAAGCAGCTCAGGAGGAACCAAAACCTTAGTCCAAGAGGACTAAGGGACAAAAACAAAGCCAGGGGAAAGGAGGCAGGCCTCCCTCCCCGGCACCGATGAGAACACTGATATCTGCAAGAAAAGAGAGAGTTGAGAGAAAACCCCCGACAGGGACAAGTCGTTTTCCTTTTCCAGAAGAAGACGTCACAGTGGACTTATGATTGTACTTTTTGCCTTTATAATGAGTAGGCCTTTGAGTATTTATCGGGCTCAAAGCTTTAGGCCTTTGACTTTTCTATGGTGACAATAACACAGTTGTGATTACAGTAAACAATTAATGTCCTTGTTTGTCAAGCGACGGAAGTACACAGTAATGCGGTTACTGTATACATATTTCTTTTTTCACTTTTTCATATTTTTTAATACCAATCAATATCAAAACATTTTCACTTTTTTTTTTTCATTTTTTTATCACATCAATAATTTTTTTATTACTATTCAAATAAAAAAATCCACCACAATCCAAAACTTTTTCACTTTTCTATACAATTTTTTTTTTTTAAAATTTTATATCACATCATCGCTTTTTACTAATTCCAAAATAAACAATCTACTATTCTGTTCTGTTCTGTACATGTCTTTGTCAAACAAGCCCAATGTTTCGTTTGGTTTGCAGAATGTATTTTATTGAGAAATAGAATAATTATTACCGAGAATAAAAGATAGTGGTATAAAATGGATATTCCTACTATTTAGTTTGATAACAACTTATATATTTTAAAAGTATAACGTAGCCAGAGAGCCAGCCCTAGAGAGAAAAAGAAGAAAGAAGAAAGAAGAGATGTGTTTGAGGAGGAGGGAGGCTCCACGCCTCCCTCCCCCCAATGGTGCTTCCCTCCTAGTCATTCTACGGCTATGGAGGTTTTTTGTTTTCCCTATGGCTTAGATCCAGTGGAGCTTTTATTATCCTAATCCTTCTAGGACTATAGATCTTTTATTCTCCTAATACTTCTAGGGCTATAGAGCTTTGTGTTTTTTCTTATTTTTAATTTCTTTAGACAAGAAGGTTAACACAAGACATCTCGTAGGGAAGTGACATCTTCGTCCGTGTCGCCGGCGAAAGTTTGGCTAAACTTTCTTCTTCTACATCTAGTTTTAAGGCCAGATCTATGTTTTTCCGCTGGTTTATGCAAGACACGCAGTTTCTCTTTCGACGTCGGCTTGTGTTGGGTGCTTTTTGTAGTTATTTTTTTCTTTGTTTTTTTAGAGTAGTTTTCGAAAGTCTATCTGTTAAATTTGCAGATTTTACTGGACTTTTTATGGTTTGTTAACTAGATCAGCCATATTTTATTTGTTAGTGGTGCTTTGTTGTTAAAGAGTGGCTCAAGCATTTGTCCTTGTAATATTTGTTAATTTATTTGTAGGCAGCACCAAAGTCAGATTTTTTTGGCTTAGTGTGTAAGGTATCGATGTGCCTTTATCTACTGTATTTACCTTCGTACCTCTTCAGATTAATGCATGGTAGCTCCAGTTATATTGTTTAAAAAAAATTAGAATCTAATCAAAATTACTTAAAAAAACCCCACATTATTATTATTATTTTTTTAAAAAATAAATTATAAAAAACTCAAATTATTAAAAAAAAAACACACAATTTTTCTTTGTTTTGAAAACTAGTGGGTCGACCACCCCCGATGACGCTTGGGACCCACGAGGTGTTCTGGGGGTGGTGCAACCACCCCCAACTCTATACGTGGCCACTATGTACAGAGCAGATTTTGGTTTTCCTTTTTTTTTAGGGTTAAATACCCTATTGGTACCTGAGTTTTACGTGATTTTAAATTTAGTACCTCAGTTTTGTTTTGTATCATAGATGGTACCTGAATTAAGGGTAAAAATCCATTTGGTACCTCTGTTAAATTTTCCGTCTGAATTTTAACGTCTCGCCACGTGTCAACCGCTAAGGTTGACACGTGGCACTATATAAAAAAATAAAAAATAAAAAATTGAAATCTTTAAAAAATGATTAAAAATAATAAAATTTTAAAAAAGAAAATTAAAAAAAGAAAAAAGAAGAGGGGTGGCTGAGCCAGGGGGTGGTTCGGCCACCCCAGACCGGCCAGACCGGCCAAGGGGGTGGCTCAGCCACCCCTCTTCTTTTTTCTTTTTTTAATTTTCTTTTTTAAAATTTTATTATTTTTTATCATTTTTTAAAGATTTCAATTTTTAATTTTTAATTTTTTTTATGTAGTGCCACGTGTCAACCTCAGCGGTTGACACGTGGCGAGACGTTAAAATTCGGAGGGAAAATCTAACAGAAGTACCAAATGGGTTTTTACCCTTAATTCAGGTACCATTTATGATACAAAACAAAACTGAGGTACTAAATTTAAAATCACGTAAAACTCAGGTACCAATAGGGTATTTAACCCTTTTTTTTTTCTTCCTGGAAAATATAATCTATTCATTTAAGAATAAGTATTCCTCTTTGTAATAAGGAAATAGTTATTCCACCAAGAAATAGACCCTACCAAATAAAGTAATGATAGGAATAGCCATTCCAAGATATATTCTGCAAACTAGATGAAACCTAATTGAATAGATAAAAAAGAGTAAACAAATTGGAATAATTTCACATCCTAGCTAAAATGGCTATCAAATTATAAGTGGACATCTCTAGAAGTGCTTAGAAATGTGGGCTATGAGTTCGACATATCCCTTCGTACAATTTAAATGTGGTTATTTTGTTTCCTTTTGTTTCATGAGAGGATTCACAATAGCTTTTTTATACATGGAGTAGAATTGTAACATTTTCAATGCTTAGAAAATCGATAAGATATCTTGCTATGAATGATTTTTTATAAATTTTTTTTTACATTTTTTCTATACGTAAGAAAGGAAAGTGGCTATAAAAAAGTTGTTGTGAATGCTCCATTTGTCACCTCCTGAATGGGTTGTCGAATGGGTTCCAAAGGGCAGACTAGTTAAGAGTCAAGACTTTGGCTGGCTTTCTTTAGAGAGGAGACCACCAACGGTTCACCTTCCTTTTCTGCATATTCTTAACTAGCAAGTCATTAATGGGATGGATCATGATTCCTCAATGGCTCATTTTCGTTTTGGGCCCCAGCAGAGGGAGATGTTCCCGTATGTCCTCTGATTGGTGAGCTCGAGTGTTGGGGTTAGGGTTACGCCCGCCTTTGGGCCAATAGGCCTTTCCTCTAGGCCCATTGGACCTTACAACATTTTGGGTACTTCGACATCCAAACACTTCTCACTTTTTTCAATTTTCAAAACAATTTAAAAATAATTTACCAAATAAATGTTGAACCTCAATAATCAAAAACACTTTTTTGATTACAAAAATTTCAACGCACTTTTCAAAACACTTGCTAAACACTCTTATTCAATCTGTTCTCATCTCTCAAACTCATAAATATACGGAAAAGAGAATACCTAAATTTATTTTTAATTAATTCTGTTCGATCAATTATTTTCTCATCTATTGTTTCAAACTCGCAAACATCATATATATATATATATATATATATATATAGGAGGCGTGATTCGCAGGGGACGGGAGCTCGCACCTTTTCAAGAAAAAATAAATTGTTTTTTTTATCAAAAAGTAACTTTTGATGTCACGTCAGAAGTTACTTTTTGATAAAAAAAAAATTATTTTTTAATTAAAAATACCAGTTGGGAGACGGTAAAACGTCCCCCACAAATCATTTTCGCATAAATAAATGTCATGCCATCTCCTTCTCCCGTTATTGCTAAAATAAATAAATAAATAATGTTAAACACATTTTTATTTTTTCGGTCTCTAACGTAATTTTTAAAATTATTATTAAATAAATGATGACTTACTATTAAATTTTAATTTAATAATGATTTAGTGTGAAAATAAAAGTGTAGTCATTTCCTTTAAACAAACAAGTGGTGCCCAAACATGTGACCTTCATGATTAATGGTCTTATGACGTTACGTATTAGGGTCTTGCCAATGGAAAATGGTTCTCTCCATTTCATTTTAAAATGATATCAACTAATCTCTTGTTCTATTTTATTCTTTTAACAAATTCTCTTTTTATTGATAGAACTCAATTGAGCTAAAACTCAACACAACTGGACAGAACATTCCTTATAAACAATATCATAGATTAGAATGTCTTTCAACCAAATTAAATTTACGACATAAGTAACAACTTCTTGAGTTAAGCTATGAGTTGCTGCATTTGCATCCCTCTTAACATGTCCCGCTCTAAAAGAAAAGGAAAACAAAACTTTTTTTGATATAAACAAGATGTCTAAATCTGCTCGACTGAGGTAGCTCCGTGTTGATACGCTGAAAATTTGCAAAGCATTTTTTTTTTTGGCCGGTCTCTTATTCTAAAGAAATAAAATTGTCTAAAATAAAATGAAATGACAATATTATCCCCTCTTAAAGTAACGGACCGACTCTCCATTTTATTGAAATGGAGAGGATCCCGTTTCCCCAAACATCAAGCTAATCTTTTCTTTTGGACTTAGCAATAAAGGAATTAAAAAAGGTTAAAAGGGCAGTAGGTTTTGTATCTTTAAAACCTTCGTACCAAAAACCAGAAACACTGAATTCTCCTATTCGAGCGATTCTTTATCTGAGTTCTATTGAACCCAGCGATTCGATTCGACTCGACTCGACTCGACTCGACTCGGCCATGGCGGTTCGGTTCAAATTCAGGAGCTCTGCGAATTTCGACTCGGTAGACATTGGAGGACCTTCCGTATCGGTTCGTGATCTGAAATCCAAGATTATTCGCCACAAGAACCTTGATATCTGCCAAGACTTGGATCTTCTATTCTCTGATGCCCTCACTGGTCAAGGTCAACTCTCCCCCCCTCTCTTTTATCTGTTTCGCTTGTGCATGGTTCCCGAGAAGATGGACCAAAAGAATCGAGTTCAATTGTTTTTTTTTTCTCTGTGTGCAGTTTCTTCGTAAGTCTCTTCTTTGTGTTTGGTTGCATGTATTCCGAGTTTCATATTTGGTTGATTTCATTAGGGCCTTCTTTACAAAACCAATTTCTTAGCCATAGCAAGCTTTTGCAATGTACAGAACACGATTTCCAATTACTTGTTAGCACAAGGTGGCTTCAGTTGCTTGAATTAGGTTTTACATAAGAACTTAAGCTAACTTATATTCATATATTTACTATAATCTTTTTGAGAAGCCAGCTTTAGACTTGAAGTACTAAATTGAAAAATATCTAATTCAAAGGAGTTGAAGAGCATTTGTGTTAATTGTACTTTTCTGTTTTTTCTTTTCCCCTTCTTTCAAGTTTTCTGACATAGAGTTGTTATAACAATTTGTTGTTCTTATTTGTTTGGATTAATTCAGAGTACACTGACGAGAAATTTCAAATTCCGAGCGGTTCAAGTGTGATAATCAAAAGAGTGCCTGCTGGATCAGTTCCTTCCAATATGTAAGTTTTTAGCAATCGAGGTCAATTTGTATGTATGTGTGAGTGATGACGCAAGTCTAACTTAAACTTTTGCAAATTTTTCTATATTAGTTGAGGCTGTATTGATATTTATCATGCAGTTTTTCTTACATAATAATGCTGTGTTGCAGGGCAAACTTTAACTCGTTTGTGACTCTTCAAAACAAGGTCACTAGGATGGTTAGTTCAACTCTTCCAGCGGTATGTCAATAAATTTGCTTTTCTAGGAACCTAGTTTAAAAGCTGTCAAATAAATAAGAATGGAAAATTAAGAATCAATAGTAGGGATATGGATGAGAGGTTTTCCGAATGCTTCACTGATAAAAATGAAAATGATTGCTTGCTTTATGATGATTGACAGATAAATGGTTTAGCTTTGCACTGTTGCTACAGGACTTCCTTGGCATATTTTTATCATTCGTTAGATGTGAATCCATCATATAGTTATTTTATTTCGTATTCAAATGCGTTAAGTTCTATTTTAGAATCTTTCAAGAGTTGAAGTACAAGAAGGTTTTAAGGTTGGGATTTTGGATCGACTTCAGCACCTTCAGGCCAGAGGCCAAACAGCAACTGCTGTCTGTGACTAACCTGTTGGTGCTGTCCTGTAAAGCCAATGTGCATATTTATCATGTAGTTTCATTTCTGGAGATGGCGTTGTGCTCTATTTTACTATAACTTTTAAATCTGCCTGCTTTCTTATTTTACTTTTCTATTCCTCCGTATAACTTTTGTATGTTTCAGAATATTGAAGTGGACAATTTTGATGACTTTGGGGTTGACTTGTATCCTGTTCCTGAGGCGACCTTATCTTGTGCTGATCTTGATACTGACAAGAATGCATGCACTGGCAGTGATGAGAAAAGTGATTATGTTGCAAGGTATACTTTTTTTCCCTGGGATTCTATATGTGCAGGATTGTTGTAGATGCATCAAACTTTTGTCTAATTCTTGGCTTTCCCCCCCTTCTTTTCATAATTGATTCTTATGTGTATTCAGATGTTCTAAGCCATGTACGGAAGGATATCAGAAACTTGAAGAAAGTGACCTTAGTGAGGCTATTCCTAGAGGTATGTAATGTGTCCATACATATTTTTTAAAAATCTTCAAGATATTAGCTCTATGCTTACCATGCTTCAATTTCAGTATCAGGTCCTGCACATGGTGAAATTGAAGGGAATATGTCCCAGGAAAAACCAACGCATAAAGTTGAAGAAGATACAAACATAGAAAAGTAGGATAATAGTTAGTCCTTTCCTTTTAATTTCTTTTGGTTGTTTGGTCTCAAATATCTGATTCTTTTTGCCTCATGGAAATATGAAGAGTTGTTGATACCAATCCTCCAGCCATGCAAAATGTTAACTTGCCATCAGAGCTAAAGTGCTCTCTCTGCGATTCATTTTTTAAGGAGGCTGTGATGATACCTTGCTGCCAGCATAGTTTTTGTCAGAAATGTAAGTTTTTTGGTATGGTACATACAATCATCCGCTAAATTGAACCTTTCTTTCCTTTTGAGTTTTTTTATTTTTCATTGAAGTGTATAGAACTTGTGGATTTTTGTATCAACTGCTAAGGCTAAAATTTTTTTGAGCCTAGTGAGAAACTTATATTTCTTCCTCTACAAAATTCTACAGCCAATTTATCTGCCTCAAGTTTTGAGAGGCGTTGGTGACCCTCACTTGTTTTCTTTTTGTATCTTGATTGTGGAGTTTTGGGTGCAGGTATTCGTCTGGTGCTGCTTGAGAAAACAAGGTGTCCCAAGTGTTTTTCTACTAGATGCAGAGTAGATGATTTGCTACCAAATGTATCTCTCAGGCAAGCAATTGAGCATTTCCTTGAGTCCCAAATTCTAACCACTGGTTCAGGCACTGCCTTTCACCAATATGCTCCAGGTAGGAAAATTATCTATTGTTGAAATGTCCTTCCTTACACCAACTAAATTCTGGTGAATAACTATTGAATAATGCAAAAACAGATGGTGAATCTGGAATTCAAGCAAAAGATGTGTCTTGTGGTGTAAGTATCTTTCAAAGAGAGCTAGAGCCCCATTCTCCCTCTACAACAGGGAGGGGATCCAATCAAATTATGGTAGAATCTGCTTATGACCTACTGATCAGAAACAATGCGTCTACGGGTGGCAATAATTCTCGTGTCAATGTGAATAATCCTTTGAAAGCACCTCATTTGCCACACAAGATAAATCAACATGGTTCTTGTCTTCCTGTGGATATGGAAAATAGACATGGGGACTTGGCTGCTTTTGATGACTTTCAAGGAGAAAGTCAGCCCACCCATTTTGAAGGTATTATCTTATTAATTCTGTGACTTCATCTCTTACTTATCAAAAAATTATGTGACTTCCTCTCTGGTTAATTCTCTAACTATGATAATCATACTGTTTACAATGTTGGAGCTGCATTCTAGACATCAGGCTGTAACCATGATATTGTTCCTGATATAGTGCAGCAGATGTATTCTTTAGTGGGCATAAAATGTCTAGTATAGTCTGTATGATATTTATCTTATTCTGGCTCTGCAACTCTAATTTTTCTATTTCGGATGTTACCCCAGCTGAATCCAATCTCAAGAAAAAGAAGGGATTTTGGGTTAATAGTACTGCAGGTAGTATTTACATCTTTGGGTTTTTTTTATTTTTTTATTTTTTTTGTGGCCTCACTTCTAACCTCATATAGGCATCATCTCCAATATATCTCCTGTTTGTTCTGACACTTGCATTAATTATGCAGATAGAGACAGGACTTTCTTGGAGATTGGAAGACACAAAAAGGTATTAGCTTTGACAAAAACTTGCATTATTAGTGTGCCAGTTACCAAATGATCATTATAATCTACATTACAAAGTCTTTCATTCTGTGAGGACAAGCTTGCTAAGAACATTGACGAAGAATTAGGGATGCCCACATGGGGATCCAAGTAGAGGCATTATCTTAAGAATCTGATTTTTGACTTTGAGAATCTGTTTGCTGGGATTTTGTGAAGTTCAAAATTTTGCGCTTACAATACAAACTTCTGGTTTTGTCCATCTACTCTGGCCCCTTCTATAAGATTGTACCTGATGCGCTCATGTAAAAGTCTTGGGTTTGAATCTGCCTGAGCCAAATTGTGTTGGAATTTCCCTTTCATGTTTCATTTTTCTTTTCTTTCCTTGTTTTGATTCACCTGAAAACTGTTTCACTCAGTAGTTTGGTTCTTATTGGTGGTTAGCATTGGCATATCATGCGATATGATTCCTGTACTGATTCTTATGTTGGAATTTGCATTGCCTCAAATCTCCTACCTGTTTGGGTTATTAACTAGGCTGAAAAACTAAAAATAAAAAAAGGGGAAAAAGTGAAACATTTTGGGTGCATGTTGTAAACTTTTGTGAGGGCGTTTATTCTTTACTTTTCCCCTTTTAAACTGATCCAAGCTACTGTACTGAAATCAGGGGGACCGTACGTGTTACATGTGTGGTTCACCAGACCATTTCGTAAGGGACTGCCCAGCTGCTTCCAGTCCACATCAGAGAGGTATAGTCTGGTTTCCTCTGTTGTATTTCTCTTAAGTATATGATTGTTTATGGCTCGTCTGGGATGTTAACTTTCTTTTGTAATTTCAGGAAGTGCTATGTTTCCAGGAGTTATGCAGGGTTATGCACGCCCATTTTGGAATGGGACCCCCTTGTCCCATATCAGGCCCTATGGGAACCTATATTGCAATGCTGGGATGATGCCCTTTAATGCAACCATGGTCCCCGCTGCCCCTTATGCTGTTCCTACATATATGCCATCTATGTATGGTGGCTTTCCGGGCTTCAGGTAAATTCTTTTCTTAATATATTGGTTCTGATCAACTTGCTCACGTTAAAAAAAAGAAAAAGAAAAGAAAAGAAAAGAAAGAACTCGGTCATTTATTGCGTCATATAAAATTTGACACTTGAGCATTTTGCAGTGGATATGTGACGATGGGAGCTGTGGCACCTCAACTTGGAGGGATTGAGAAACACCATCTAAGTCATCAAGAATATGTGGATTTTCAAAATTTTGAAAAGAGACAGAAAATCTCAAATGAGAATAGGAGGTAATTCTTTAATAATATCAGGATATAACAATTTGGATGGAAGGCATTTGGCTAATTGTTTCTCGGCATTGCTTCTTTTTGTTTTTTTGTTATTTATTTGAGATTTTGTTGTCTACAGTACTTTCTTTTGTTCACTTCAATATCCTTTGTAACCATAAAGAAGATATACGAACAGTTTCCCACCTACTATCAGTGATAGGAACCAACGACTAATCGAATAGAAATAGATAGATACTGAATTTCTTTTAGGTAGGAGAGACCACAAATGAATCCAATTTGGGCTATATAAACCACAATGACAAATGTCAATACAATATTCAATAATTCTGAAATAACTACCCATGCAATAAGGAAACTAATAACTACCCATCCAATAAGGAAACTACTTGTATCATGCTTCTAGCCACGTTGACTAGTAGTGGAAAAAAAGGATACAAAAGGATAACCTTTAACAACATAATAACTCTAACTATAGTAAATAACTGCAGCATTCCACTACCCAAGCACGCCATAACTGCAGAATTCCCTACCCACGTCTACAGTCCTTCACGTGGCCATGATCTGCAACTTCCACGGCCAAGTAACTTGGTGTAGAAGTGGAGTGCTATGTGGGACTCTATCATTCGCCCTCCCTTGAAGAAGTAATTTTGGCGTCGCCATTTTCGAACTCCTCAAACCTTTCATGCTTTACAGAAACCTCAATAGAGAGTGCTTGAGATGTTTGGCAATGATGTCCCGGTGTGAACTTTTCATTGCAATCGAAACAGAGGCATTTCTCCCTTCCTTTCTGCATCTCCTCCCACGACAGTTTCTTGGCAGCACCTGATGAATATGGGCGTGTAGTATTTGTTGAGTACCCGGCTGAATATGTTGACACAGTTGGCCCTTCACCTCTTGCAATCTTCGGTCTCTAGAGAGATTATCATCTCTCATTCGTGCTAGCGCAATGGCGTCACGGAGGGTCTTCGGTTTGAACATTTGCACGACAGATACAATATCTTGTTTCAACTCTCCAAGGAATGTTCCTACGAGTGCCTTTTGAGGCCACCCATCCACCCGGCTTGCCAATCACTCAAATTCTTGTTGATAATCCCGCAATGTCCCTTCTTGTTGGATTCTTGAGTGCCTCGTCATAATCTTCAACTTCGGTAGGACTGAATTGAATCAGCAACTCTCGAAGGCTTCCCATGCGATGGGTACTTGTTCTTCCTTATACAACTTTTGAACCCATTGCCGCCATTGATTGGCTTTACTTTCGAGATGAAACGCTACCAGGGATACCTTTTGCTCCTCCGGTATCTTATAATCGAAGTACTGAACTACCTGATTCAGCCACACGTTGGGGTCGTCTCTCGAGTATCGAGAAAACTCCAACTTAGTGAAATCACTCGATCCTTTAGAACCATTTGACTGCCCGGAAGGATGATTTTCGTGACCCTGAAACGATCATTTTCCTTTGTTTGCAGATGATTCACCCTGCTCAAAACCCTTGAAGAAGAGTTCCTTAAGCTCCACAAAGCTGGACTGTGATTCCATATTCATCTTCTGAATTACTTCTTTTAGCTCCTGTATTTCTAATTCTAATTTCTCGATGTGATCCTTGTTGGTAGCCATGCTCTAATACCAAGTTGATAGGAACCAGCGGCTAATTGAATAGAAATAGATAGATAATGAACTCCTTTCAAATTGGAGAGACCACAAATGAATCCAATTTGGGCTGTATACAAACTACAATGATAAATGTCAATACAATATTCAATAATTCTGAACCTTGCTCCTAGTCCTAGTCTTATACTAACTTACGAAATAACTACCCATGCAATAAGGAAACTAATAACTACCCATCCAATAAAGAAACTACTTGTATCATGCTTCTACCCATGTTGACTAGTAGTGGAAAACAAGGATACAAAAGGATAACCTTTAACAACATAATGTTTTTTTGATAAGCAAGAGAAATTTTATTAAAAAAAAGTAAGGCGCTCCCAAGTACATAGGGAGTATACAAAAGAACACCCATAGCCAACCCACAAAGGAAACCAACAAGCCCAAAAAGAGCTAAACCCCAAAACCCAAAAGGAACACCCAAGAAGTAGCCCACAAAACAACCCAACTAATCCCACAAGGAAAAAACCCAAAACCCGAAATCAGGACACCTCAAGACACAAAGGCTCTTTTGGCGAGCTATCATCTCGTCCAGGATAGCCAAGAGTTTCTCGCGGTGACCCCCATCCATCACCCACCCCATCCTCGCTATGAACTTCTCACTCAATTCAGCTGCCTTTGAGAGGGACGGACAAGGGAGGATAGGTTTAGCCAACTCAGCACCAACACCAGCAGAGCTACTTGGTGTAGGGGCAGTAGAACCGAGAAAACCAGAACCTGCCGAGGACCTTACGGGGCAGGAGAAACATGTAGAATTGTCGGAGGCATCACATCCGGAACCGGCAAGGGGGAGACATGCCCATAGCCACCCCGGAGTCTGCCCCTGACGACGTCTCCGGCCGAAGAAATCTCCGATAGGCGGCCGTCATACCTGTGCCCTTAGAAGTTTTCAATTGATAAATGACTGTGTTTACACTTCTGCAAAAATCGACCCAGCTGAAAGCCCTAACACTTGAGGCCCAGATCGAACCCAGCAAGGCGACCCAAAAGCTTCCCAATAACCCGGCCCACAGCCAAATTTAAACTTACGAAAATTTTGTTCCACGTGCGCAGGTTCAAATTCAAACGAGACCCCTCAATTAAACAGCCTGAACCTGCCACACCTTGAGCAGAGAAACAAGCTTCAGCTTTCTGAACACCCAACGGACAAAGAGGCATTCCACTACCCATGCACGTCATAACAACAAAATTCCCTACCCACTTCTACAGTCCTTCACGTGGCCATAATCTGCAACTTCCACAGCCAAGGAACTTGGTGTAGACGTGGAGTCTTAAGTGGGACTCCATCAATCAGACCCAAGGATGGGCTGATGAAGGATCATCTTCTCCCCCCTCCCCCTTCTTTATTTCAAAGGCACAAACACATGCAAGCTCTCACACACTTGTAAACACCATGCAGGTGAAATAGTGTTTTTGGTATATCTTAGAGCAAATCTATTGGTTTGGTAAAGTTTTGAGAAGTGTTTTGAGTTTTGAAAAGAGTCTTGGAAAAAGTGACAATTGAGTAATGTTTTGGTGGGGACCATATTTGAAAAATTGTTTTCTTTGGGGTTCACAAAAGAAATTTGTTTGGTAAACTAAGAAGTGTTTTTGAAAAGAAAAAAAATGAGAGGTATTTTCAAAAAAATAAATTAAACAAAACCAAAAAAACCACAAAAATTGAGTCAGTTGGAGCTAGCCTCAATGGGTGGTGGCCACCACGCAGATTTGGTGGTGGCCACATGGAGGTGTCCAAACAGATCTAGTGGCCTGTGTTGGCTACCATGTGAATCCGGCCCCACCATGGGCTACCAGACAGATCGGCAGCCACCATGATGGCTGTGGCGTAGATTTGACGGCAGCCATTGTAGTGGCTCCAGACATATCTAGTGGCTTTGCGATGATCTCCATGCAAGTGGCCCATCATGGATTAGTGGTGGCCACCACAGGATCTACCTGGTGTCCCCACGGTGGCCTCCACCAATGGAGGCCATACTCCATTTTTTTAAAAAAATTATTTATATATTTATTATAAATATCAAAGGCAAACCTCTACACTTGAAAACATGAGCGTGTTTTCAAAAAATTCCTATATGAAGAATGGGCAATTTTTTTTTAAAAGTTTGTGTTTTATTTTTTGAAGAGTGTTTTCTGTTTGTTTTTTAAGAAGTGTTTTGATGTTTATTTTGAAAAGTGTGTTAATGGAGGGTCTGAAATATTCTTTTGTTCAACCGAGCTCTTTTGGAGAAGTGGTTATGGCACTACGTGCATGAGATAGAGGCCCTGTAGAGGATGGTAGTGGATTTTAAATATGGCAGCTCGTGGGTTGGGTGGTGTTCAAATGATGTTCATGGGTCGTATGTGGTGGGGTTATGGAAAAATGTTAGGAGGGGCTTAGGGGAGTTTTTTAGTCATACTAGATTTGAGGTGAGTGACAACGCCAAGATTAGATTTTGGCACGACGTGTGGTGTGGAAAGCAGGCCCTTAAGGTAGCTTTTTCAGAGTTGTTCAATATTGTTGGTTTCAAGGATATGATTCAGTGGCAGATCATTTGGAGTTTTTTAGTGACACTTATTAGTGGAATGTTTATTTAATTAGAGTGACGCATGACTCAAAGGTGGATTTCTTTACCCCATTCTTCAATCTATTGTACTCCTTCGGACTGAGATGGGGTGGTGAAGACAAGCTTTGTTGGGCCTCTTCCAAGAAGTTATTCAATGTTAGATCATTCTATAATGTCTTTGCCCTCCATGATAGTACTCATTTTCCCTTGGAGGAGTATTTGGCAGAACAAGGTTCCCTTGAGAGTGACATTCTTTGCTTGGTCGGCCACTTTAGGGAAAATCCTCACTATGTATAACCTAAAGAAACAACATATCATAGTGGTAGGTTAGTGTTGCATATGTAAGAAGAGGAATCTGTTGATCACTTTTTACTCCACTGTGAGATTGCTAGTGCTTTATGAAATACTATCTCTAGTTGTGTTTGGTTAGCTTCGGTCATTCTTGGACGAGTGGTAGACCTCTTCGTCTATTGGAGGGGGTAGTTTGGTAGCCTTCATAGTGCAGTAGTGTGGAAAATGGTTTCACCATGTCTAATGTGGTGTATTTGAAGGGAAAGAAATGGTCGAAATTTTGAAGTCCGTGATAGGATAATGTTGGAATTGAAGGCTCTTTTCTTCAATGCACTTTACCAGCTGCCTTTGCCTATAATGTTTCTTGTTTTCATAATTTCTTACTTTCTCTCTCTCTCTCTCTCTCTCTCTCTCTCTAATTGGGTGTTTCTCTTGTATACTTTGTGTATTTGGATTGCGTCTTTGTGCTTTTTAATGAATTTCGGTTACTTATATATAAAAAAAACTTTTATTTAAGAAATGTTTTGCAGCTTTTGAAAATTGAGAAGTGTATTTGAAAATTTTGCCAAACACACTCTTTAAGTGTAACGACTTTAACGACACAATATTGTCCGCTTTTAGTTTCCTCGAACCAGATTTTTCAGGAGGTCACCCATCCTAACACTACTCTCGTAAAAGCACACTTAACTGCGCAGTTCTGATAGGTTCGTAGCCATCATAGCTTTAAAACATGTTGTGTCAAGAAGGGTGCGAATATACATACAAGCACATTCCCATTCCCATTCCCATACCCAAATGATGTGAGACGTCACAATTACCCCCGCTTGAGACCTAACATCCCAGCTGGCAACCTTCGTGGGATCACCCCATTTTTGGTGTCCTAGTGAGTGCCCACATGCGACCTTCATGGGCTTGTGCACACTCCCCCCATCTTAGGCTGGATAATGGCTTTAATATCATTTGTAATGACCTAGGAAGAACGCTAGTCAAATCTACGCTATCATCCCAAAAGGACCAGTCAATTTGAAGCTTTCCTAGAATCCCTTATAAAGCCTAGTTTCATTTAGTAACTAGACGATGTCAGATTTAGCACCCATGAGTATCTTTATAAATTACTAATTTTATGTGAGCTATTTATCTCTTTCCAATATGGGACCGAAGTATTACAAATTTGTAACAACCTAGGGAAAAACATTAGCCAGATCTGCGCTATTACTCCAAAATGACTAGTCAGTTTGAAGCTTCCCTAGAATCCTTTATAAAGTCTAATTGCACCTAGTAACTAGGCAATGTGGGACTAAGCACTCAGTAGTATCTTTATAAACCACTTACTATATGTGAACTATTAATTTCTTCCCAATATGAGACCAGGGTATTACAAATTCTCCCCCCCAAAAAAACTCTTGACATCCTCATCAGAGCATGTCATGCGGTACTCCAGTACCACAAGGTCTGACGTTATTAGGTGACTCTAATGTCATTTGTAACGACATAGGGAATAGTGCTAGCTAGATTTGCGCTATCACCCCAAAAAGACTATTCAATTTGAAGCTTTTCAAAAATCTCTTGTTAGTCTCAGTTTCACATAATAACTAGGCAATGTGAGACTAAGCACTTATGAGTATATTTATAAACTACTCACTCTATGTGAGCTATTAATCTCTTCTCAATATGGGACCGGGGTGTTACACTAAGTTCTCAAATCAATTATGTTAAATTTTATGGTTCTCTTTGTTAGATTGGCTGTTCTTTTGAGGTATGCTTTGCCAATGTACCAAGTAATGTTTTCTGCATTTTGTACAAATTTGTTTTCATCATTTTTCTTGTTATAAGATTTCGTGTCTAGGTCTTTTGTACTATTCTGAATTTTAATGTGTATGACATTTCTAACTAGAGTTTTCCTGCTAACTAAATATTAATAATCTCTCCAGAAATTTCTAAAAATATATATTTAGATGGAATCCCTCCCTCCCTCCCTCCCTCCCTTTACGTTCTCACTGAACAATATTAACTGCATTGTTCCTAAAGTTTTCCTGATTTCTATTAGTATTTCTTTGCTCACCAGAAAACAATCTCTCGATGATCGTGACGATGATGATAATTTTAGTAATGGGCACCCGTATAATGAGACAGAAAGATCATATGGCTATAAATCTTGTACAAAGAGAGAAAAAAGTGTAAGCTACTCCGACTCCCGTTTTACTCAGAGGTCACAGAGGAAAAATCTACATGATTATTATACAGATCACGACAACTCGGATGATGACAGACTTGAGAAGAGTTCTCATTCTTCAATTGCTGTTAGGGATCGGAGGTCATATCATCACCTGGAAAGATCAAGTTCAGAAGTAGAAGATATGCCCAGTTGCCCCAAGTTGCATAGGAAAAAGAGGCACAAATATCATCATAGAAGCTCCAAAAAGCACTGTGAAAGAATAGATAAGTGTGGTAGTGATTCTAGTCGGAGTCATCATCAAACTCATAAAGAAAAAGAAGTTGAAAGGAAGAGAAATAGGCCTGACGACAAAAGGCACAATTACAAATGTCACAGCCACACAGAATCTGGTGTGGACCAAAGTCTTTCCATTGATCAGAAAAGGCAACAGAAAGAGAGCAGTCACACCTCCAGACATTCTAAGCACAATCCAAAGTCTGGTACTGATAATCTGAGTCATGACAGGTGGCAGATGGTTAGTGGATCCGATAAGGATAGTGGAGAACAGTATCATTCTTGTAAACGGAAAAGAGTTCATTAAAAGAAGCAGCGAACCGGACTGAGGTAAATGTGTATATGTGTTGCATATCAACTTAGGTGATCAATCTGTTACCCTTCTCTCATTTATATATACATATCTTACTAACTTGGTTTGTTATTATCTTTGTTCTACCATCCTTAGTCTGCCTAGAAGTGTTGGATTTAGGACACCTATTTTGGACCAATATAGGCTTGCTATGAGCTAATGTCAATTTCTGTTTTTTCTACAGATTTAATTCATTGATCGCTTTCAAACTGTAACTATTTGTTAATATCTGTTAACTAACCCTCTTCACTTTTTTAGCTTGAGGTCTGGATGCTTGCAAACAAAAGTTTTAACCAGAGCAGCATCCGTAAATTTAATATAGGGTTTGGAGCATTATGCCGTGCCTAAACTTCTCTTTACAGAGATTGTTGCTGCTGGTGAAGGTATGTTTTCCTTTCAAAAAAAAAAAAATTAATAATAATAATAATAAATTAAAAAAAAAAAAACAGTAAAAGGCCTTCAGTGATAACATCCCTTGACCCTTGGGCCTTGGTACATTAAGTTTCGTTTTATACTATAGCTTTTCATGTAGGCATGTAAACCCCCTTCTCCCTTGCTACTCCACCTGAAAACCAGAAGAGGAAAAAAGGAAACAATATTGAGAGTCCATAGTGATAGATGTTTTAGGTTCCATCATTTGGTTGCACGCAATCATTGTTGTGAGATATCAATAGCTAGGTGTCATCATTAACTTTCTTGGCCTAGAATCATTAGATTCCTGTTAGTTGATACTTACGTTTTTCTTAGTTTCAAAAGAATTTTTGGTTGGGTTTTTCTTTGCAAGATTTCTTGGGGCAACCGATTTTAGACTTACCCTGCAGCCAACCCTATCTAAGGTTCAGTATAGATGGCTAGAACACATTATTATTTGAGGTTCAGTAGCTGGTCATCAAACATTCAGTAGAAGCATGGTTAAAGTACCTAACATCATTTTGAAACTTCTTTTGAAACGTGCATGCTTATTATCAGGTCATACATTATGGACAAAAATTTCCTACAAATACGGTTGTTGGAAAATTTATCCAAAAGTCTCTAAAAAGTGTCATGTCATGTATGCCTTAAACATGTGTGAAACACAATTTTTTTTTTAATAGCATGTGCTTTTCACATGCACTAATAAAACAAACATGTGCTTCTCGCATGTTTAGAAACACGTTTTTTTTAGAAATTTGGTTGGAAGAATTCTTACAAACTGGATTTGTAGAAAATTTATATCCATCCATTATTATCACAAAGAAATTGTTCTTTTTTAAAAAAGAAAAAGAAAAAAGAAAAAAGACAACAAACAAGTGGTTTGCGGTGATCAAGATCTGTCTTTTCCTCAATTTGGCTGTTGAGGTGTTAAGAAATGAAATCAAGATGTCAAATTTTAAATTATTGAAACTGTTTTCTCAACCTTTAGGTTCATTTGGGTTTGCGATTTCAAAAAGTGTGATTTGAAAATGTGGATTTTAAAAATTTGCGATTTAAAAAAGTGATTTTTAAAAACTTAATTAAGCATTTGACAAAATCGTGATTTAGCTTTTAAAATCGTAAGTTAGCATTCATAATTTTGCATTCTAAAAAAAGTACCCTATTGTTTGTGATTTGAAAAAATATTTTTTTTTCGATTTAAAAATATAATTTTTTTAAAATGTAATTTTTAAACGGTTCATTATTTGCAATTTTGTTTAAAATCGTATTTTTTGTCTACAAAATCAAGACGAAATTCAAATCTCAAAAACGCACTCTTAGTCGAGAGTTATGATCGATTCAGAATTGTTGGTGCTTAGCTTGGTGCTTGGGTGTCTTGGATCCGTGGGCAGCCATTGTTTATACAAGTTCTGGTAATCTGAGTAAGTTGAATGGTTGTAATCCCAACTATACGTGTTAATCCAATCATGGGACCTAACAAATTTCGCTCCTGCACTTGGTACAAAATACCAATTGTGCTGGGCCAAAGTTGTAGGCAAACTATCCTTAGATGTCTAGACTCATGCATGTATAATTAGCATATGGATAGTGGCCTATGTTATGGGTTTGGATTCTCGTAGTTAGGCCCTTACTTTTATTTGAGGATTAAGTGATAATTATCTTGACATTAATTTTAAAGTTGTGGTTGTCATATCAGTCAATTAAGGGTAACAAAGTACCAGTACCCTAGGTATTTATTTTTTGGAAAAAGTTTACATACATCTCTTAAACTAATACGCGATTGTCAATGCCCATTCAAATTAAAGATTGGGGGTAATTACATTTTTTCTCATGAACTACCGGCCATTGTCAACATACTATCACGAACTGATACATCGACCATAAGAGAGCATTCAACTATTATTTACGTACCTTTACTCCCATTGGTCAGTTAAATTCGCAAAAAGACTAAAATACTTCAACTTAAAATCAAAATTTACAAAAAATACCTTCAAAATTAAACAAATAATAATAATATTAAAAAAAGCAAAAAAGCAAAAAAGGAAACTAAGCGCCGGCCACCCTCTTATGGGAGGCAGCCACCCCGAAACTTAGGGTGGCCACGTGGGGTCTTAGGTTTAATATTTTTTTTTAATTAATTTACCGTTTAAGGGTATTTATTATCTTTAAACAAAATTTAACGTCTAAATATTGCATATTTCGTTTGATTTAACGAAATTCCCTGACAGAAGGAATAAAGGTACGAAAATGGTTGTTGAATGCTCTCTTATGGTTGATGTGTCAGTTCGTGGTGGTATGTTGATAATGATTAGTAATTTATGGGGGAAAAGATAATTACCCATAAAGATTGTGTTAATGTTCTCTCTAAACTACCAAAATTTGTTAATGTCTTCCAAATGACAAAAATATTCTTTATTTTTTTTAAAAAAAGTAATAATAAAAAACTAAAATTATCCTTTGGCAGAACCTCTCCCCAGGCCATTGGTGTTGTTTAGCCAGCTCCTCCATCCGGCCTTGGGTGGGCGAATCACTCATTCGCTATTTGGGGGTGGTTCAACCACCTCCTAAATGTCCATGGGAGTGGTTTCGGCCACCCCCATTTGGCCAAAGGGGGTGGCTCGTCCGACCTATATTCAGTCTCAATATTTTTTTATTTTTTTTTGGGAGTCATTTTGTCTGATTGAAAAAAAAAATTTAGATAATTTTTTTTTTTGTTTTTTGCTGGCCCTGGGGCATTGTCATTTTTTGGGGGACATTAACACTTTAGGAGTGCATTGAAAATCAAGTGGTAATTTGAGTGGGATATGCTAATTTTTTTCTTTCTTTTTTTTTTAGGCTTTTTGGGTTGTTTAAGACTACGTATAGATGTAATTTTTCTAGAAAAGAAAATTTTTTTTGGTAGAATCTGGTTCACATAGTGTGAATAGAATGTAACAATTTTGAAAAGAATTAAGGGTACATTTGGGATGAAGAATAGACTGCTTTTATGGAACGGTTTGGTTGCATACCATTCTTGGTAAAAGGAGGAACAATTGTTCCACTAAGAAAAATAAGAAGAATAGCTATTCCCATATGAATATAATGTATTTTTCAAAAAAAAAAAAAAAATCACATTTTTTTTTTAATCCCGAAATTTATTTATTTTTTTAAAAACTTATGATTGAATTCTGTGTGACTTGTCCCCATTCCATCAAGGGTGGTGCAATAACTCCCGGTTTATGTTATTCTAATCAGAGCATGTGTTATAATCAAACAAAATAATATGAATTGTCATTTCATTCTAATGTCTTCTATTCTTAGTAATGTTCATTCATATTTTTAAAAGAATAACCATTTTGTGTACTAAATGTGTTCTAAGAGTTGCTTGCCCTTTTAGTCCCATTTTGTGAATATATTGGTAACCTCCATTTTTTGGTTTATTTATTTATTTACCCATTAAGAACATAAGTAAATGAACTAAGCATTATAAGCTTTCCTGTAATTTTTTTTGGGTTAAATATGTTTTTGCCTCGTGGTTTAAAAGACTATTTTTTGTTCTTGTGGTTTATTTCGTATTATCGATAGTACTTCTTTTACGGCTAAAGACGAATGTGATACTTTTGTCCAACTTTCATTCAAAAATTTATGGAAGTTCACGTCGCTAGCCTTAAAAAGTAACACGTGTCCTTACGCATAATTAAAAATAAAAATCTAAAAATAAGAAAAACTTAAAAAAAAAAAAAAGTTAGTTTGAGTCACTCCATAACCTTTGGGCGTGGCTCAACCATCCTCGATTGGCTTGCGGGGTTGGTATGAGGTTGGCCGAACCACCTCTAAGGGACATGGAGTGGTTCGACTACCCAAAGATCAGTCGATCTAGGGTGGGCTCGGGCAAACAGGGTTGGTCGAGCCACCCCTATTTTGCTCTGTCTTTGTGGGTGATTTGGCCACACTAAATCGGCCACACCACCCTTCTTTTTTTTCTTAATTTTTTTTTTTTAAAAAAAATTAACGTTTTTTTTATTACTTTTAGTTTTTTAATTTTTAATTATGCATAGGGATATATGTCAGTTTTTTTTATGGAAACAGATCATCTCCCTTTCATCTAAGATGGAGAGAAGCCGATTAGACAAATATGAGGGGCAAAATTGTCTCTTTAGACAAAAATTTAACGGAGGTTCCATTTCCGTCTTTAACCATAAATGGGGCACCGCCTACAATATAAAATGAACCACATGAGACAAAAAAAAAAAAAAAAAAAAAAAAAATTGAAAAAAGAAAAATTAAAAGAAAAAAGCATTTAAACCATAGGAGGTATTTAACCTTAATTTATTTATTTTTTTGGTTAAATACACTTCTAGTCCTGGAGTTTTGGAAACTTTATTTTTTAGTCTCAGTTTCAATTCGCATCACAGATGATACCTCAATTTTGGAAAAAGACCAAATTAATACCTTAGTTAAGTTTTCCGTCCAAAAACTAGTATGTCACAATATAAAAAATTACAAAAATTAAAAATCTTTAAAAATTAATTAAAAAATAAAAAAAAAAAAAAAAAAAACTTTAAAAAAAATGAAAAAAGAGAGAGAGAGAGAGAGAGAGAGAGGGTGGCCACCCTCATAGTGGCCAAGGGGTTGGTTCGGCCATTCCAAGACAAAAAAAGAAAAGAAAAAAAAGAAGAAGAAGCGTTTTGGCCCTTGGCCAAGAGCCACCCCTCTTCTTTTTATTTTATAGTTTTTTCAATTTTTTTTAATTTTTTTTTATACTACAACACGTGTCAAGGGTTGACACGTGGCGGTCCATTAGTTTTTGAATGAAAAACTTAACTGAAGTACTAATTCGACCTTTTCCCAAAATTAAGATACTATTTGTAATACGAATTGAAACTCAGGGACTAAAAAATAAAGTTTCTAAAACTCAGAGACCATGAGTGTGTCTAACCCTTTTTTTTTTTTTTTTTTTTATAATGTTATAAGTCACTTTTACTTTCTTTCCAACCGAGAAAATGAATGGCACTCATCCAAAATGAATGCCACTCATCCTTTGTGCAAATGGATTATTATTATCATCATCTCCTCTCAAATCTCAATATTTATTTATTTTTTTTTTAAAATATTAGTTCGTGCCCAATGTTGTGGTAGTGAAATGACCCAACCATCATGGCTAGGCACATTCTAGCCACCATGGTTGGTTACTACTGTTGTGGCCGAGAGATGACACATCCATAACGGTTGGGTACATCCCAAACATGGTTGGGGTTGGGTCTCTCTTAGCCATGGTAGTCACAAGACTCATAACAATGGTTAGGAATGAACCAATCATGGTTGTGACGAGTGATACCTTTGCCACTCTTTTTTTTATTATTATTTTTGAACTTTTTTTCTTTCCTGTTTTGTAAGTACATTGAAAAGAAAGAACAACTAACCAGCGTAAGAACGAAAGTAAACTAACTGTTAGCTAGAAAGCTAACAACTACTTAACCTAAGAGGAGGTGGATCTTTCCCACTTACAATGGGAATAGAGGGGGAGGGGGGAGGGGGGAAGGGAGAGTAGTAGGAATGCGGCCAGAAAAATATTTAGTTGCAGCCTAATTTACTGTTGAGTGGGTACAGAAGTTTGCATTTCTATTGACTTTTTTAGCATTCCAAGAGAAGGAGGTTGGAAGAGAGTCAATGATATCTAATATAACGGATGAGATACACCAATCAAGCATATTCTGGGGGTGTTGTAGAGAGGATAACAACTTGAGAGTCACCTTCAATAATAAAATTTTGGAGATGGCAAGGGAAAATGCAAGATTTGCAACTAAGGCTTCACTATAATTTGGTAGATAGGGGGGATTGATATAGGAGATCATCGAGATAAGGCCCTTATGATTACGGCAAACCACAGCTTGAGCAGAGAAGGTAAAACGTATTGCCGAGTCAAAATTGATTTTGTATCCAACACAGATTAGAGGAAGCTAGTGTTCCATAGGAGGTGAAACATTATGCCAAGCCACAAAATGTTCCATAGCAATCTTATTAATATGCCGTGAGACTTGGATAGCATCAAAGAATAATGCATCATGATAGGCCTTGTTACAATAATGCCACAGAAGAGCACATGACACAACTGCAAAAATTTGAAACTTGTGATGATCATTAGTAGGAATGTCGAGAGAAGAAGGGGATATAATGAGCTTGATCCAATCAACCATATTAGAGAAATTGAGAGCTGTAGAGTCCAATGGCCAGAAGGAATTGCGTCATAATACTTGGGCAAATATACAATTGAAGAACAGATGCTTTTTAAGAATCCCCTGCTAACTTACAAAGAGGACATTCATTCAGGTTGGTGGATGGCAAGAAGACATTTAATTGGGCCTTTGTTGGAAGAATATTCCAAGCAATTTTCCAGAGAAAGTTTCGAAACCGATCATTGAGATTGAGTTTCCATTAGAATTTCCAGAAGGATAATGGAACTATAGGACCACTTTGTGACAGGTGAGATTGGATAAGTGAAGTATATGCTGAAGTGATTGAGAACTTACCAAAGTTAGAAGGAGTCCAAATATATCGTGCATGTGATTTATTTACAATGCGCAGTTTGAGAATCTCTATAGCACTGGTAGGATAAAAAACAGAGTTAACAATAGAGGGCCGCCATTGAAAGGTATTCGAGTCCATCAAATCTGTGATAAGGAGAGAGGGTTGGGTACGGGTACTTGGAACCTTTGTGGAGGGTTTAAAGGAAGGGATAGAGGGAATTCAAGAGGTTGACCAAATTAGGAGATGTGAGGTCAATGAGGCTTGAAGGCAAGTTTTGGCTCGCAGAAGAGGTTTACTCTTTAGAATACCATTCTAGATCATAGATGCATTTGGGGAGGTGGGGGTTGAGAAAAAAATACTCATACTAAATATATTTCCTTCGGAGATGGTGAACCCAAAGATAGTCCATATTTGAGATGATCTTCCAACCTAGCTTAGCAACAAGAGCTAGATTGGTTTCCTTCATAAGACGAATACCCAATCCCCCTAAGCTGCGAGGTATACACAGAGCTCCAAGATTTCAAGCAAAGATTTCTTGATTTACCTTTGGGGAAACCTCACCAAAAGTGCCTAAATGATTTATCCAATGTCGTACAGATCAAGTCTGGGAGAAGAAATGAACTCATGGAATAAGAGGGGATGGTGGCAGCGGTGGCTTTGATGAGGACGGCTCTTCCAGCTTGAGACAATGTTTTAGCTCACCATCCATCAATTTTTCTTTGAACCTTATTAAAAATAGGTTGAAATGCTTCATTTTTTGATTTACCTATAATCGGTGGGAGTCCCAGATAATATGGAGCTGAAGATGAAATCTGATCAGGAATAATATTCTTGATACTAGAAATAGTAGAGGCTGTTGAATTTTTGCTGAAGAGAATGGAGGACTTAGAATCATTCACAGCTTGCCCCGACCAGCTGCAATAAGTGTCTAGACATGATATAATTACATGAGCTTCAATTGAGGTAGCCTTGGCAAAGATAAAGAGATCATCAGCAAATAAGAGATGTGTAATAGGAGAGCAATTCTGAGCAATTTTAATATCCTTTAGAAGTTCAAGAGATTCTTGCAGGTGAAGAAGTCGAGACATAACTTCTATACCAAGGATAAATAAGAATGGGGATAGAGGATCTCCCTGACAAAGTCTTCTAGCTGGAGTAAATAACCCAAACGAGCTTCCATTAATCAAGATAGAGAAAGACGGAGAGGTAACACAAATCTGAATCCAATTTATCCAAGTAGTATGAAAGCCCAGCTTTTCCAAAATGGCTAAGATAAAAGACCATTCTATACGATCAAAGGCTTTTTTCATGTCAATCTTAACAGCAATAAGACCACCAAGACCTTTTTTCGATTTGAGAGTATGTAGCAATTCATGGGCCATAATATAATTATCTAGAGTATTTCTGAAAGGAACAAAAACATATTGATATGGAGAGATGCAAAGATGAATACTTTTGATTTGAGTATAATAGTATTTTCATGTCACTTCTGTTATCTATTTGACTACAATATTGGTAGAGGTCTCAATTTACAAATTAGGGGTGAAAAGGCGGTGGCGGTTGGCGGTTATCGGCCAAAACCGCTAACCGCCACCGCCTAGGCGGTTACTGAAAATCACTAACCGCCTCCGGCAACCGCCTAGGCGGTTGCCGGTTATGAAAAAACCGCCGGTTGGCGGTTAAAAACCGGCAACAAGCAACCGGCAACCGTTTTTTTTTTTTTTTTTTACATTTGGCCGTGCGGAAATCGACCCCTCCACCGCCGACGTCATCCTCTGCCTCTTCGTGGACCGAGCCACCACCACCACTTCAGACTCCGATGAGTCCTCATCCAACAACAATGACCACTCCAGATCTACCCAACCACCACGACCGCTCCAGATCTACCCAACCACGACCACCACTCCAGATCTACCCAACCACCACGACTGCTCCAGATCTACCCAACCACGACCACCACTCCAGATCTACCTTCACTCTCACGTGCTCCACCGCTAATCGTCCCTCCAATGCAACTAACCGTCCTCCAACTCCTCTATTGTTCCGATCTCTCCAATTCCATCAATAGAGCTTCCACCGCCCTCGATCTCCTCCCCATCACCCTGGAGCTTCTCTTCGAAGATTGCGTTAAACGACTGGAGAGGGAGACGAGAGAGAATAGAGATGAGAACCATGAGAGAGTTGAGAGAATGGAGATGAGAATCATGAGAGAGTTGAGAGGTGAGGGCACAGTGCCGCTGGCGGCGTGGAGAGGGAGACAAGAGAGAATGTGATGAGTCTAGGTTTTTTTGTGTGTTTTTAATGTCTAGGTTAAAATTCCAAAACGATGTGTTTTGGTTTTGGTGTTTTTATATCTAAAAAATAATATATATATATATATATATATACTAGGTTAAAATTTCAAAATGATGTGTTTTTTATTTTGGTGTTTTTATATCTAAAAAATAATAATAAATATATATATATATAAAATAATAATATTATAAAGGCGGTTAGCGGTTATAACCGCTAACCGCATTTCTAAAAACCGCTAACCGCCTTTATAGGGCGGTTAGCGGTTACCGGTTTTTAGGCGGTTTTAACGGTTATACGGTTAGCGGTTATGGACGGTTAGCGGTTAGCGGGCGGTTATTGCGGACGGTTATTTTCACCCCTATTACAAATGCTCAAAACACGAGTCTCATTTTTATTAATGCTTCATTTGTTTCGACGTAAAATATTTTCAACGAAATAATTTTTCAAAAAAAAATGATTTTTCTGAAAATATTTTTCGGCGTTTGGCTCGTACGAAAAAATTACTAACGGTGTTAAACGAAATCTAGCAACCATCGCCTGAATTTGGCCTCTCAATTTACAAATGCTCAAAACACGAGTCTCAATTTCATTAATTCTTCATTTGTTTCGAAGTAAAATATTTTCTATTGTAAAATATTTTCAACGAAATAATTTTTCAAAAAATAAAAAAAGATTTTCTGAAAATATTTTTTGGCGTTTGGCTCTTACGAAAAAATACCTACGGTGTTAAACAAAATCTAGCAACCGTTGCCTAAATCTGGCCAGTTTCGCCAGAATTTGGTCTATTGGAAACTGGCGATGTCGCCAGGTTCCGACTTACTAGATTTCGGCACTGGCCAGATTCCGACAATAGGATAATAAAATTCGGGGATCTTTGGTGGTAGAGTTGGGCTACCAACAAACTCCAATGTCCGGCGGTGGCGGATTTTCACAAATGTGCGTGCAAGAATAAAGATTTCAAATCCAAAAAACGATTTACGGTTTTTAAAAAATTAAAGAGGCTTTTACTGTCAAACTGAAAATAATTTTTGTTGACCATTATTTTCTCGCCCACCAAACACCGAAAAATGCTAAAAACATTTTTTAGAAAAGATTTTACGCCGAAACAAACAAGTATAAATTGAAAATTGTAGTCTCAATGTCAAAAAGTGTGACAGCACAATGTGATTTAGGCATAATTTTCCTTAAATTTTTTAGGTGTTACATGGACTATAAATTTGGGCTAGTGCCATGCTCAAAAAGTCTAAAATTGGAGGTCTATGAAAAAAGACTTTCATTCAATTAATTAGTAAGGGGGGTAATGTTCTTAGCTTTTTCTTTTTTTTTAAAAAAAAAAAAAAAATTAATGGAGATTTCTTTATTAAGACAAACAACCTACAGCATTCTCTATGCACAATTATTTATTATTCGCACATGCAGATGCGGTTAGCAAAAATCACTATCTGCATATGTGAATAACAATTTTAAGGGATGCGGTTAATAACCGCATTTGAATAATCTTTATGCAGAATATTTATTTTATATATTTCTTATATAGATATTATATTTAATACATTCACCAAAACGACATCGTTTTCATGTTTAATACAAAAATAACGTCGTTTTAGATTAAATATAAATTATGTTTACATTAGTTTGATTGGTTGTGTTGCTTTCTCGGGAGTGTTTAATAACTACAATAATCACACGGATGCAGTTAGTAAAAATATGATGCGGATATTTAAAAGTGATATTTGTATTTTGCGGATATTACAAATAATTGCATCCGTAAGTGCACCGAAGTTTCTTTTTTTTGGAAAAAAAATTGATTTACATTAATTAATGCATATAATTGGTTGAACAATATCACTCATCAACATTCCTCCCTAAAGAAGTAAAGCCCTCACCTTTGCAAGTTGGACTAAACATTTTATAAACAATTTTATAAAAGGTCGATTAGTCTGCAGGGAAATGCTTTTCTGTGTACAAAAGACGGTGCTTATTCATGATAATATACTTTGAGGGGCTAACGTTTTTTATTCCTTTCCCTTCCCCAATGTGAAATAAATGCACTAATCTCCCCTTGACTTTTTATTGATTAAGGGCAATAGATACTGCGAAGGACAATATCAACCACCCTAAAATGAAGTATCCCACCAATCTTGTTGGTCCCACGTCCTCCGGTTCCTGTAATGTCAATGTTTATATAGTAAAAATTATTGACAAGTTTAGAGAGAGAGAGAGAGAGAGAAGAGTGGTTTACATAGATGACAATTATTTGAATAACCAAAAATATTTGAAAATCATGAACAAGAGAGTTTCCTAGTGCAAGAAACCTCAGAGTCTAAAATCGGGAGAAAAGGGCTTTTGAAAGAAATGGTCGCCAAAGAAACCATGAAGGAAATAACTAAAATGAGGGTTGATGGGATTTCAATGATTTGAGCTTTAACGAAGTACAACTTGTATTTTGAGGTACCAAAAAAGGTTTTTTTTTTTTTTTTTTTTTTTTTTTTTTTTTTTTTTTTAAGATGTTCAAAGCAAAATAGTATGGGTGTTTTATCCGATGGGTTGCCTCAAGTTGTAAGGATCTTAGGCCTCATTTAGTTCGCATAACAAACCTCTGGAATAGAATGACTATTCTTATGGAATAGTCATTACTTTGTTTAGTAGGCGTTTATTCTTTGTAATAGTTATTCTCATTGGAAATAACTATTCCCTTACGAAGAGAAATACATATTTTCAAAGGAATAGACTACATTTTCTAGAAAAAAATTACTCATTATTTTCTATTTTCTTTAATTTTTTTTTATATATTAAAAAAAAACCAAAACCCTCTTTACGGTGGCTAGCCGCTAGCCATATATGGAGCCAGGGTGGGTCCACCACCCCCAGAGCATTTGGGGGTGGCACAGGCCACCCTAGCTATTTGGTGGGTGGCCAACCACTCATTTTGATTTTTTTTTTTTTTTTTTAATTTAAGTTTTTCTTTTTTGGGAATGTACATTTTACCCAAGTATCCACCCAGGGGCGGACCCACGTCATTCGTCCCCCCAAATTTTTTAAAAATAACCTTAAATATACCAAAAAAATAATTTTTTCCTCCCAAAATTATACTTTTGTCCCCCCAAAATAATATTTGCGTTCCCTTTTAACTTATTTTTTTAGTTTTGCCCCATCTTTTAACACAAAATCTAAAATACTCCATTCATTTAATTTCCTTCCATATTCTAGTTGGCTTCTAACTAGAAACTCAATTTGGTTTAAGACTCTGAAGATGCGAAAAAAAAAGAAGTTAAATGGTTTGGTTTTTTGAGTGGTTATTCTAAGTGCCTTCTAACCAATAATCAATTTTTTGAGTGGTTATTTTGCAGTCATTTGGGTTCATAATATTTGTTTTGGCAACTCAAGTTAAATGGTTTAATCATTTATGATTTCACCATTGTTTGGCTCGACTCATAGCATTGTTATTTGGGGCTTTAAATGATTGTTAGGAGAAAAAATTGTGATGCCATGAGATTAAATATAAGACTACAATGCTTTTATTTAATAACAATATGCACAAACACAAATCTATGAAGATTTTAAATATCTATATACTTTTGTATTTATGCAAGTCCGTCTCCCCAATAAAAATAAAAATTCGTCCCCCCTCACCAAAAATCCTGGTTCCGCCCCTGTATCCACCCATTTGCGTTTTGACATTCAATGTTCAAAAATTGGCAATAGACTTTTCCAATCTAGTCAGCTTTGGTAAATAGTACATTTCGTCCATGTTGTCCGTCTCTTTGGACGGAAACGAGGTCACGTGTAACTAAGGCTGCATCCTCCCACTTTTGCAACACATATGACCTTTTAAGGCTGCATCTTCCCACTTTTGCCCCTCCTCCATTCAACTTGCGTGCCTTTTGATCGTCACGTTGTTCGACGGCTGTTAAAACACTGGCAATGCGCCATTACGCAGCTTAACGTCTACGTAGTAGATCTTGACGAAGCTGTCTTTGCGGTAGTAGATCCCTCATTGGGATTATCAGCTCTGACGATCACGTCAAACTCTGGCAATACCGTAAGGATCGACGGTGTTGTCGTTGTCGTCGTTGCCACCGCTGTGAGGTTGAGGCCGTTGATGGCGATGGCATCAATGGAGTAGTTGGGCGATTCGGGCTTGAAGATGAGGTAGAAGATGTCAGCAGCAATGCCGACGAGGATGAGGAAAACGACTAGGAGGCTGAAGATCTAGCAGATGCAGAGGCAGTAGGGATGGCGATGGCTTTTGCAGCAAGCAAGGTCCTTGTAGAGGTGAGCGTTCTCGGGTGGGGGGACGCGATAGACTTGGTCCTTGGAAATGTGGATGACGTTGGTTCCGGGTGGAGGGATTAGCTTCTCAGAGTCTGGCATGGCGGGTTTGACCGTCGTTTTGAAGGTGAGGTCTCGTCGATTCTAGGTGTTATTCTTCCACTATTTCTTAATCTAGTGGCTCCTCTGGGTATAACAGTAGGTATAACTCAAAACATAGTTCCAAAAGGTTTTCAACCAATTAGAATAAAAACAGGAATGTGGAATTAGGAGGTTTGGATCATGTAAAATTCGAAGAGAAATTGATGGACAACGTTGTGTTTCCTTCGCCAATTCCTTGGAGATAGCAGTCTATGGAAATGAAAGAAGAAGCTGATCACGGTCTGGAAGAGGAATATTTCTCTAAATGGAGGGGCAAAATGGTCTCGATGTAGCTTTAAAAGGCCACGTGCGTTGCACGTGAACTTGTTTCCATCCAAAGAGACGGACAACATGGATAAAATGTACTATTTACCAAAGTTGGCTACATTGGGATGGTCTATTGCTGATTTTTTAACATTGGACGCCAAAATGTAAATGCATGAGTACTTCATAGGGTCAAAGTCCACTCTCCTTTTTTATAACTTTTTTTTATTAAAAAAATAATGTGAGGTTTTTTTAGTAATTTTGATTAGATTCCAATTAAATTATATGGGTTGTTACTAAATTAAAGAGTATGAATAGTCATTTCATTTCGCTCTCTTTTATTTCAAGTTATAACTATTCAATTTTTTAATAGAATACTAATTATTCTGCAAATCAAATGAGACATTAATTTTAACGGAATTCCATTAGGTATGAGGTTAAAATTTCCTTTGATGTAAACAATTCATTCACTTCATGCGAAGCCGAAACCAAAATCTTACTCGAAGAGTTTTCCGTCATCAAAATAAAATAGTATGGGTGTTGAGCTAAAAAGAATTCATACCGGCACCGCTGATAAAAATTCATTTTAAAGTAACAGTGATTATCGAGATGAGAAAGAGCGAAGCATACCTGCGGCGGAGGAGACTCTTTAGGAGTTGGTGTTTTGTCAACCTCAAAGGGCCAAACATATGTTTCAACTTTTTGGCTCCTAGCCAAGCTCCAATCGTACATCCTTCTCTCTTCTTCGGTTGACAAAATTGTGTATGATTCCTATCAATTTTACAGATTGGTGAGATTGCTTTCCCTCTAGATGGCTTTTTTCTGAAAAAAGAGAGAACAGAAGAAGTTTTGACAGTTACTGACTTTTAGAAGTTCCAGTTTCTCGTCGAGTTCTTCTTCATTTAATCCCTGATTTCTCAATTCTTCAACCTTAGTTTTGTATGCAACTGTAACCTGGATAATCAAAAACAATGAGAGGGAGAGAGAGAGAGAGAGAGAGGAATATCAATTTGCATAGCCAATAACTAAATAAAACGTGAGTTTAACCTAAAACTATGTAAGTTGTCCTTGAGTTGTGACCTGCTCAAAAGAACATTCTCTTTGTAGTCCAAGTCTACTATAGTGATCGGCATCTGTTATTGCTGCATTCTAAATTGAATTTTATCAATCAAATGCATCATGAGAGAGCAGTAAGATCTTAAAACCCATATATATATATATATATATAAAGTAGAAATAAAAATGCAAAAATAAATATTAATGGATGGATTTGTTGTCATTACGTTACTTACGTATGCCACGAAGTGCTCTTTCAACGTTAAGAGCAGAAATCAAGGACGGTGGTTCTTTTAGGGCTTCAATAGGACTTTCTGAATCTGGTTCTGTTGCACTGGTCTCTGCGGATACTTCACCTGAGCTTCTAATGTGAAATCTGCGCAGCTTGGTTGCAAAAGTGATGCAATTTGTGGATATGGCACCATTTATCGGCGTCTGAGTCGAGAAATCTTTTCGGGAGATGTACACTGTTGCAGTGGTGGATGAGACAGCCATTTTGTTCTTCGTTCTCTCCTTGGGCGTGCCGTCACGCTCGTTTGTTTAGTTTGCTATATTTATTATTTAGGGAAGAGATAAGGCATGGGCTTTCTACCAGAGAAATGTTATCTCACTCGGAGATATGATACTTGTCCACTCCTTGCCTACGTGGCAATTTTAATTTTAATTTTCTTTTTCTTTTTCTTTTTCTTTTTCTTTTTTTAAAGAAAAAACAATGAAACCAGCGTCAAAATTTCAAGACACTCTCTCTCTCGCCGTTGAAGCCACCGGCGAGTCTGCCTCTCTCTCGCCGGTATTCTTGATCGGCGCTGGCGTTCTCTGTATCTGGCGATCCCTGTTCTGCGGTCGGCCACCCTCCACCAGTACTCTCTCTCTCTCTCCGTTGAGCTATGCATGGGTTCTGTTAACCATTTTTATGGGTATATTGCATTGGTTGGTTGTGAAGTTTTTCTACAGGTTTTGGTTGATTATATATTTCGATCTGCAGAATTGTTCCAGTCTGGTTAAACTGGAGGATGTTGTACTGGGTGAAGTTTTGGTTTCAATTTTCTGTTTTGTTATGTTTTGCATTAATTGGTGAGGATTTTTTTTTTGGGGGGTCCTCTGTGTTGGTCGAAATATGGGTGTTTAGTGGAAAATTTTAGTTTTCTCTGCGGGGGCTGCTCGGCGAAAATGGGTTAAAGGGAGAAATTTTATTGGTTTTCTCTAGTTTTCAGTTGGGGTCAGAAATGGGATCAAAGGTTCACAGAATGTGATTGATAATTAGTTATTTTGTTTGTCGAATTGGGTATATTTGTTTTAATTTGAAGTGATGAATATCATAATTTTTGTTGGAAATGTACTTTCATGGCAATGGATTAGGATATGATTGGTTATGTCTTTGTCTTGTAAATTTTTATTAAAGCTATGGTGGTGGGGCTTCCCTTTTTCATTGCTGCAAAAATAGAGTAAAAAAAAATGCTTGTTTTTTGAGTGCCAAAAGGCATTCTAACTGTTATAGAGCTTTATTTTTTATTTGCGTGTTTGCTTGGTGATGATTAGTTTACTGAAGATTGGAGGCCAAGAAAATAGCACTAAGTAGTGAATGTAGCCAAGTGGTTGATGCTACATCCACGTTAATAACATTTTCCAGAATTTAATAGCTATTGTATTATTTTTTAAGTATAAGTGTTTCGTTTGATAATAATTTTCTGAAAATTGTTTTCAAAACTGTGCATCACAATATCCAATTTTTGAAAATTTCATTTGTCAAATGGCTTGAGAGCTCTTAGTATATGTTGGAATGGATAGCTCCAGTCCAATACATATATTCATAATGCCTGAGCACAATTACTTGTGGTAATATTGCATCATTCTTGCGGTACAATTACTTAATCATAGCTATCCTTTCACTGTTCAAATTGTTAATTGGCTTTTCAATGCAGTCTGTTAATGGTAATTGTCGTGTCAAAAAATTTAAAAGAACTTTTGACTTCGTGTGGCCGAAGTTCATTTTCATGATTCTATGCCTTTAAGTTGTTTGACGAATTGGCTGTTCCAAACGAAAAGTGAAAGGGCTGCTTAGGTGGATTTTTTCCGTACTGACATATTTGAGTTGCTGAAATGAGTTATTTAGGTGGATATACGGGTCGAGGAATGATACTTCTATTTTTGGTAGGCATAAGAAAATAATGTTGGCAAATAGCTATGCATCTAGCGAACGTCCATTTTTTATTTGTTTTATTTTTACTTTGGTAATTTGTGACACTTTTTCATATTTATTTCTCATGTAGAAACCTGGTGACTGGGTTTTTTGAGTGGGCTGATCATGAAATGGCCACTTGTGAAAATAGATTAATGGAACAATTGACGGACACAGAACAAGTAATGCGAGCTGAAATTGCTAGGCAAGAAACTGACAAAATACAAGGCGAATATGGAGAAGCACTATGTCCAGATTCGGCTGCTGTTAGAGTAGTACCGCACAAGGGATAAGAATTTCGCTTTAAAGAAACCCCAAGGGGTTGGCTCTAGTGGTAAGGGTCTTGGTTTTTGTGGTAGTTTCATGAGGTCTAAAGTTCGAATTCCTTTGGGTGCAAACAATTCTTTGGGGCCAGTCCGTCGGCGAAGCCGGAGTATTATCCGATCCGTGTGGAGGGGGCATTTTACATGGGTTCGAGATTCACCTGACTGGGGTGGGTATACGAAATGGCCCTACCTTGAAGGGGTTCCTCGTCATCAAAAAAGAATTTCGCTTTAAAGATGTTTCGGGCTGCCTTTGTTTTTGTTATTTTTTATTACAACGATACTAGTGATAATAAGATGATGTTAAGATTGAGTGAGAACAATTTACTTTATGGTGGATGCCATGCTCTATGATGTTCTGTTTGGACACATGTTTTTGAATCATTTTAAAGCTAGCTTTTTAACATTTTTGAGGAAGGTAACCACTAGATTATAGCATATATTACCGATTCGATCAATGTTTGGTGTAATTTTGCGGTGCATGAAATTGTTGTTTGTTATACTTTTAGTGAGTATTGACCTGGTCAATTGGTTTTGTTGGCAACTTATCATCTTCAACAAACTGCAAACTGTCTCTGCGTGTTTCCTGACTACAATATATACCTTTGTACCTAATCCAATTAAACAAGCAACCAAGACCTTTCTTCCATCTTCAATAAAGAAAATTGCAGTTTCTAGGACCTAAGAAGAGAAAGACAAGGTATGGCTAGACATTATGTAATGAGATCGAAAATGGAATGGATAATGATGATTGAATGTGAAAGATGGATAATGAATAAGGAAGGGCAATTCGAGAAGCCCAAGAACTCCAATGACTGATTTGAGAACAACTAATCTTCAAAATACATTTTATTGAATAATTCTTTTGATATCTAATACAAAATCTTCCCCTAAATCCCAAGAACTCCAATAGCTGATTTGAGAACAACTAATCTTCAAAATACATTTTATTGAATAATTCTTTTGATATCTAATACAAAATCTTCCCTTAAATCTCATATAGACTCAACTAACTATAGGCCTAACTACTAATATTCAGCTCAACTAACTAATCAATTTCAATCCCTAGTCCAAAGGGCCCTAACCTAATATCCCTTACACATTAAAAGTGGGGAGTTTCGAAAATTTGGGGAGAGAGAGAGAGAGTGGCTGAGATCGGTAGCGAGAGGTTGAGAGATGAATGCGATTCAAAGAAAGAGAAAAAAAATTAGCAAACCCTAATGATGCGTTTGAGAACCAAAAAGAAACAAGATTATTTTTGGGTTTTTTTTTTTTTTTTAAAAAAAAAGAAACTTGTCAACCCGGGTTCAACCTGATTTTTTACCCGAAAATCAAGTCTTTTAAAAAAAAATCTTACTTTACGCTTGTTCCACCTAACATTAGCAAAAAACACCCACTAAACACAAATAATAATTATTTAAATTAAATAATAGTTTTTAATATTTTTTATAATAAATAATTATTATTTCAATCATTATTCCACACTTCTTTTTATAACACCAATCATTATGCACAACTTTTCATACCTCTAATCATTTCCTACCATTAAAAAACATTGATTTTCAATCTAAAAAATACAACACCCAAACACAATTTCAAAATGAATTTAAATTCTACTCATTACCCAAACACATTTTCTTTATCTTGAAATTCACAAACTAAATAAGCATTCAATTCTGATTTCAAAAATTCAATACTTAAACGGACCATAACGATTCAATATAGACGTGAAGTGTCAGAGAAAGAAAAGAGAATATAAGTGGTTGTGCGAAATGGTATAGTGCAAGACATGGAAAATGATTTCTAGAAAAATCCTCACTTGCCAGAATAACGTTTGTTTGATATATATATATATATATATATATATATATATATATATATATATATATATATATATGGAGGGTAGGCAGACGAGTGGCTGTGTTAGCCACCTGCTTGCCTACCCATAATATGTTATCCTCTCCCAGTCCCATATTGGCGGACAGTGATATGGGCCTTCCTCTGCCCGGTTACTAAGCTAGAAATATTCTCATAACCCTTGCGGGTGAGCGGATACCAACCGGCTTGCTCAAAAGTCTTTGTTCTTAAATCTTAATTGTGTCATTTTTACTTGCCAAAAATAAATGTCATTTTTGTTGTGCAAAGAGCGGCCAATTAGAAATTTGTTAACATTTTAATCAACCGAGTCGTTGTAGTATAGTGGTAAGTATTCCCGCCTGTCACGCGGGTGACCCGGGTTCGATCCCCGGCAACGGCGTAATTTTTTTTCGTTTCATCTAAATCGTTTTTTTTGTGTGGACCTGCTAAATCGAACGACGTCGTCTCCTTCCTTCGTTATATGTTTAACCACGCGACTGACGTGAGTGAGCTTGATTGGATTGGTAACTGATCTCTCTCCCTCCGCTCTTCTTTCCTTTCCGAGTTCTGGTGTTAACCAATTTCAGACTGAGAGCTTATCTGAGAGAGATGGGATTGGGAAGTAAGGAGGTGGGCGGGTCATCTGGCCCGGGTCCCAGTGGGGAAGCGGGTCAGAGCAGCACCAGCAGCGAACCGTCCGTACCACGAAGATTCCCGCTGGCGGCTCAGCCGGAGATAATGAGAGCCGCCGAGAAGGACGAGCAGTACGCCTCCTTCGTCTACGATGCCTGTCGCGACGCTTTTCGTCACCTATTTGGTCCTCTCTCTCTCTCTCTCTCTCTCTCAATTTTAGGAGATTCAATTGTATTACTTCTACAAGTGATTGTTGGCCCATCATCTCCTGGCTGTGTGAAATTTTTGCTGGTTATCTTATACTTACTAGTTCCTTGCCTTTCATTGTCTCTCTCTGAAAATTGACTGCCTCTTTCTCTGGTGTAGGTACGAGGGTTGCTGTATCTTATCAGAGCGAGGTTAGCTTTTCAACTTTCGTTTTTCTTTTCACGAGAACAGGAACTGAATTTAGGTTTGAAGAGTTAAATATGTTGTCCTTTAGGTTAATTGAGCATGCATTTGGCAAGGTCCATTTTTCATACGGGCCCCGTGTGCTGCATAGCTGAACAGGACTGTTGGTGCTTGTCCATTGAAAATTAAGGCCTCTGTTACAGGAAGTAGTGTTCAATATGGAAGCTTGATGCAATTTAATTTATTAGAGCTAAATTCCAGTCATACTATTTCACCTTTTGCTTTCTTCAGTGTGAATTAGATTAGAAAGAAACCCAAGGGCTGAATAATACCTTAGTTGACAAGCATTTTTCTGTTTCGGAAACAAAAAGAAAAAAAAAGAAAAAAGAAAAATAACACGTAAGGGATACATTTGATAAAAAGTTTTGGTATTTATAATTTATGAAAATTGTCTGTTTTCTGGAGAATTTTTTTTAAAAAGAAAAAAAGAAAAAAATTGTTTTAATAATCTTTATTGTATTTTCCTTTTACCCCCTTCAAAGTTCTTGATTTGAAATTCACAAGCTCTCTAGCACCTTCGCCTTTTTTGTTTTTCAGATGTGAAAATGGTTTTTAGAGTGTAGTTTTTCTTTCTGCTAGCAATGCAGCCGGAATCTTTCCAAATTTACGACTTTGATTCTCTCATTTCATTTGTATTTTTTAGACCTTGCTACTAGCCAATATCATTTTTGTTATGCAATGTGGATAACATATTATAATTACTAGCTTTTCGATTTTCTTGTTTTGCAGACAAAACTTTTGGGGCAGATGCTTTATTTTGTATTAACGACTGGTTCGGGGCAGCAAACACTGGGAGAGGAATACTGTGACATCACTCAGGTTCGCGGGCATTAGTTTCTTGATATTCATCAAATGGGCCTTTTTAAGTACTCTAATAATTGGCTTTAGCTAACCCCAAGGGGTAGCTCAATTGGCCGGAAATCACGCATCATGAAGCAGAGGTTACTAGTTCGAATTACTTATATAAATTAAAAAAATAAAAATAAATAAATGTCTTTAGCTTCTATTATATATATATATATATATGAAACCAAATTTATGGAGAAAGGTACCCTTTTCCCCCCCTTTTATGAGCTGCATATTTAGATGCTTTGGATGACATAAACCTTGTTATATGATTAATTGGTCAATTGTCTAAATCTTCTATGTCGTGGTCAACAAAAACGTCAAATAAGAGAAGTGTAACGACTCAAGGAAAGTACTAGCCACATCTGTGCTATCACCCAAAATTAACTATCAATTTGAAGTTCCCTAAAATCACTTAAAAAGCCCAGTTTCACTTGGTAAGAAACTAATGTGGGACTTAGCATTCATGAGCATCATAATCTACTCACTCTATGTGGGCTATTCATTTTTCTAATGTGGGACTGGAGTGTTATAAGAAGTGGTTGTCAAATGTTCCAACCTAAGGTCCTTAACCCTATGGAGTTTGTTAGGGAACTCATAATATCTATTGACTTTGCACTATCTGCCACCACAGTTTTTTTTTCCCATGTTGAGATTCTAGTTTTTTTTTTATTATTCTTTTTCTTTTTCTTTTTACTTGATACTAAGTGCATCAATGCCCTGTGGTTAATATTTTTTACAAGTTCATCTATGTTAAATTGGTTAATAGTTGTTTTGATAGGTTGCAGGACCTTATGGACTTCCTCCAACCCCAGCAAGACGTGCTCTTTTCATTGTATACCAGACAGCAGTTCCTTATATTGCAGAGCGGATTAGGTTCAAGAAGGCTTTCTCTTTGATTTTCAGTTATACATATATTTATTTGTAACTGTTACTGAGCTGTTAGCCAACACTGAAAAGTTACTCACAAAAACTGCTCAATTGTCTGTTTTGCAGTTCTAGAGTTGCTTCCCGTGGCATTGTCCTTGCTGATTCACAGTCTGATGAGCCCTACAACAACAATGCTCCAGGAAGCATTCATGTTCAGCATTCTGCAGTGACTAATCTTCCATCATCATCCACATCAGTGGCGTCTGTTTCATCTCTGAGATGGCTGAAAGAGAAACTGAATCGATTATGGTTGTATGCAGTTCAGAGATGGCCTACGGTATAGTTATCTATTAGACAGCTTGCTCGTTCAAGTCTTGATCTATGTGTTTTGGATGTCATCTTTTGAAATTAACTCAAATTTTTATATGTATTTAGTTTGAATTACAAATTTACTATTATGTATTTATTTGTCCTTAAATAGATCCTATGTCTGAAAATTATACGATAGATTGTTCCTTTAGTATCCTTCTTTTGTGGAAACATGTCCATTTTTCCCCTCTTTTATTTCCTCTCTTTTTAAGTGATCAGTATTACAAATTAGCTGCTCAATTGGTTCTTAGAACACCTGGTGAACTGCTTTTCTTATTTAAAATTTCTATGGTACTGCATTCAGGTGCTCCCTATAGCTCGTGAACTTTTGCAATTGGTTCTTCGTGCTAACCTCATGCTCTTCTACTTTGAAGGTTATTCCTATCTTTCAGAGGTTTATATACTGCAGTAGAAGTCAAAGGAAGGCCCTGGGGAGGAGTGGGATTTTAATAATCTTACTGTTGTTTTTCTTTGCAGGTCTCTATTATCATATATCAAAACGTGCAGCAGGCATTCATTATGTGTTCATTGGAAAACCATCAAATCAAAGGCCCAGGTATGGGGTTTTATATCAGAAATGAATCATGGTATCTCCCTAGCTTTGATGGTTTGCTTTCTTTGTTTTTTTTAGTTTTTTTTCCTTTTCCTGGCCATCATTTTTGTGGGTGTTGAGGGTAGAGTTGCTTTGCAAAATTGTTCCTATCAGTTTCATTATAATGTCACGGTGATCCTTTTTCCTATTGAGACATATATCGTTTCTTATAGATCGAGTTAATATTTCTCGGCATTTCTTATCAACCCAAGTTCACTTTCCTTGACTGAAGATAGGAACTTGAATATGTGTTTGTTTGTTAAATGCATTTGTATGTCTGGCAATTTTCATATCCTGATGGGTATCTCTAGTTAAGTTTGTGATTTGATTTCATGAGGAAATCACCACTGACAGAAACATGTTACTCATATTGGAAACCCATTTCCTCCTTTTCTTGGTGGTCACAGTGTGGATAATACATGTGCTATGTTGGGTTGCTTAATACATGTGCTTCGGTTTTCTTGGGCGATTTTCTCTCATTTGCTCAAGCAAAATATTTTGTATGTTCTCAACTGTTAAAGAAACTAGCTCATAACCCGCACAATGCGCAAGATTATTTATTATAATTTAATTTTGAAACTTAAAAAAAATCTCCATTGCACATAGAACATTGTATGAATATATAAATCACATAAAATTTTACTATCAAAAGAACCATTATTTTAGTTTTAATCCATATAAATTAAAACATTTAAAATATTTTCAGATGTGTAGTTCAAAATGGAAAGAAGCGTAAAAAGAAAAAAGTAGCAAGAGAAGAACCCGGATTCTGATTATCAAAGCATGCATTAATAGTAGGATTAATAGTAAGAATCTCTGATATTGTTAGTGTGATATGTATTACGTTTTTAAATTGAAAAGTTTTTAATTTTAGATTTTTTTTAAAAAATTCTCACAACTTAATGCTATAATGTGAAAAAGTCTTTATTTCTGTCTTATGAAGATTCACACCCATGATCTCTTCATTAAAGCATAATAAATTTATTAAAATCATGACAAAACTAGTTCAACCTTTAAAATTCACTGGTTTTTTACTTAAAAAACGATTTAGTGTTTAAAAATGATAGATTGACGCCACGTATCACAATTCTATGCCAACTCTAAGTTAGAACTTGGCTTTTATATATATATATGATTTAATGACCCCATCTTTGACCTTTAGCCATCTGAGGTTTTACTGGTCTAAAATATTCACTCTTTGAATTTGCTTCCATGCAGATACCAAATACTAGGAGTGTTCCTACTGATTCAGCTATGTGTCATTGCTGCTGAAGGATTGCGGCGTAGCAACTTATCTTCTATTGCAAGTTCAGTTCACCAGACATCCTTTGGGACCCATTCAAGTTCAGCAGGTTACTGATTCCATACTGTTTTAAATAATCATTCATATATCAATATCTTTGCGCTGTTCTTTTTCTCTTTTTTGTTGGGGTGGGGATGTTGAAGCTCACATGAAGTTAAAAACTACATTCTATCAAGATAACACCAACTTCTTGGTGAAAAAAGAATAATAGCCTATAGTTTATCTAGGATCATACACTAGCTATATCTTTTGTTATCTCACATTGTATCTGACATTTATAGTAAATTTTTACTTTTACATACGTACAAATGTTTGTATGTATCAGAATTTGCTGGAGTAATATTTATTTTGTCTCTTCCATTCTTTGGATTCTTTGGTTTGTAGGGCGAGGTTTGCCTGTTTTAAACGAGGAAGGCAATTTGATATCTGCAGATAATAATAACAAAGGAAGTTGGGTGCCTGATTCTTCGTCAACTTCTGAGGTTTGTTTTTCCAGTCTTCTCAGTGACTCTATTTTTAAAGAGAGGGGGGGGGGGGGGGGGGGGGGGGGGGGTGGAGATATACAAATGCTATAGGATATACGAATCTTCTGTCCTGCTCACTTAAAAATGTCATAACTTGCATATCAAACATCTAACTAGATTTGGTTCAAGAGGCTCCACTGGAATGATCTCTTCCAAGTTACTTATAGATGGCTAATTCAATTTTGCCAATTTCTCTCTACCTTTATTATTATTATTTTTGCAGTCTCAAGCGACAAGCAAATGCACGCTCTGCCTGAGTAATCGGCAACACCCAACAGCCACACCTTGTGGCCACGTATTTTGCTGGTATTGCCTTATGTTTCCTTTGTCATCCTTTTCCTCACCTTATTTTGTTTGACGAGCTATGTTTGTAGGAACTGCATTATGGAGTGGTGCAATGAGAAGCCTGAATGTCCTCTCTGTCGGACCCCAATGACTCATTCGAGCCTAGTTTGTTTATATCATTCGGACTTCTAGTATTTGGTTATGGTAGACACCGGTCTTTTAACAAATACAAAAGAAGAGCAACGAATTGTAACCAAGCAAGTTGTCCCCATTGTTCAACACGCTGAGGATGGCAAGGCCGTAATTTATTAATCTGAAAATAAGGGGTCGTTGACAGTGATCAGTGTAGTTGTATCATTTTATCAAGTGGCGGGGTTTTTCACATAACTTGAGAGAAAATAAGATGTCCTCACCGAATTCTAGTGGAGCACAAGATCAATTAGTGGCCTTTGGCAAAGACAAGCAGTATCGAGGCCATATTGTATTCATATGCAAATAATTTTGATCCGTTTATATATATAGAAATAGAATAGATTGATAGTTTCACTTGTTGCCATATGGAGACTGGGATTCCTCAACATTATTATCACTGATTTTGTACGAGAATGTGGCTTCATCCTCCTAGTAAGTCTGTTCCATTCAGGGCACACAAATCTATACGATTTTGATTTATGAGACTAATACTGCTTCATTTAGATTATATGTCTCCAAGTCATTCATCCATGTGAGGTTGGTTGGACCGATATGTAAATATTGTGGAATAAAAATGTAGTTTTTAGCATTAACTCTTATATTATTATAGCAATGCTATTTGGTAAATTGTTATTGGATTAGTACTTGTAAAAAAAAAACAAAGAATTGATTTTTATTGTCACATTATCCTAATTGTAAGACAGTTATATAGCCGTCTATTAAATAGAATTACTTATTAATATAAGATCCATACATGTGGATGATTCAAATGTGTCTATCCCACTTTATTGTATTGACAGATAATAGAAAAAATCCATTATTCATAGTCTAGGGGTGGGCCCAGGCCGGTTTTTCCGGTTTTCCTAGACTCGGCCCGCAAGTTACTAGTTTGAAACCAGTGATCCACAACCCACAGTTTATATTGTTAATCTATTAGATTACAGGTCTCACGGTGCGGGGCGGCTTTGGTGAACTTGGTTTGGTTTTTACTGGACAAAGACAAACTGGGTTTGGCGAGCTTGGTCTGGTTTTGCCTGGACAAACTAGTTTTGAGACTTTGGTTTGGTTTTTTGAGAATAGGCTAGGCTTGATAAGCTTGGTCTGGTTCTTGGTGGACAGGCTGGTGGTCTTCTTCTTCTACTTCTAAGTTCTAATATCCTTCTTCTAGCATGGAACTAGTGTTTGCTTTGAAGCTGAGATTCTGAGTAGGCACAGAAGATAAGAGAAGTACTAAATAGGAACAGAGCGAGATAAAATAAGAGTACCTTTCTGCGACTGAAGTACATTTGTGGAGCCATTTGTGAAATCTAGGGATATTGCCTTGAAGATCGATTAACTAACAGGATCGGAGTGGAGCGGAGTTGTGGGCTGGCTGGGTAGGGAGAGATGCGCCAATTCTGAATTTTTAGGCCTCCTTTAGTTTACAGAATAGTTCTCTAGAATCAGGGGCGGAGCTAAGGTCGAAATTGTCCCCTTCACCTCTCAAAAATTTTCTTTACTTTCTGTGAAATTTTTTTAAATATTCTTGTTGCTCACCCTCAACCACTTTTTAAGAGGTAAATTATTTTTCAGAAATAATAAGATTTATGACCATATTTTGTTAGATTAGGTCGGTCAGAGGTGCACGTCCAAAATCTTCATAAGAAACCAAGGTTGAAGATAATTGTGCATTTGTAAAATGTAGTGTTTAAAGCATGTTGAAGAGTTTGCACAACAAAAGTTTTGATTCAAAATGCATCGTTTCATTTATTTGTTGGAGTTGCATTAAAGTGATTTGCTGGAGTTGCATCGTTTCATTTAAGATGTTTTTAATTTTTTATTATTAAAGTGATTTGAGTCTATCATGACTAGTGAGAAATAAAGAGGCCATTTTTACCACAAAAAAAAAAATAAAAAATAAAAAAAATTCTGAACATCAAGGCTTATAGTCCACGCAGGTACACCGACCTTTTAAAATTAATTATTTATAAATATATATAATTTATTTACATATTTTGATTGTATAAAATATATAATTGTAATTGCTTGTGATTATGGAGAATAACAATAATTTTATTGAACTCCAATTAAATTCTAAACGAGATCGTGTCGAAGTAGATCTAACAAATTTGCTAGCAAATCCTTGCTTAAGAAGAAAAATTTCTAATTACCAGCCTAGTGATAGAGATCAAATCCGAAGAACATATCTATAAAAAAGACCTTATCAACCAATTGATCATGATTTTCCAAAAATACAATATGAAAAAACATGGCGTCGTTTTAATCCAGCATGGTTCACAGAATATGCTGATTGATTGGAATACAACATTTTAGAAGATACTGCGTATTGTCTATATTGTTATCTTTTCAGACCAGACATTAGAAATCAAGCAGAATGAGACTCGTTTGTTACTGAAATATTAAAAATTAAAAAAAGAAATAGAAGTTATAGAGTCATGTGGGGGCTCACAATATAGCGTTAGCTATATATATTTTTTTAATAATTTTCATTAAATTTTTTTATTAACTTTAGATTTTTTTTTCATTTATGAAAAAATAAAAAATAAAAAATCTTGACTCCCCTGAACCAAAATCCTAGCTCCATCACTGCCTAGAATGGAACGACTATTCCATATGGTAATGGTCTATTCCATGGAATAGTTAAAATAATTATTCCCTTACGAAGAGGAATACATATTTTTCTAAAAAAATTAGAGGAATAGCTATTCCTACAGGTATAGATTACATTTTCCACAAAAAACCACATAAAAAACAAACAAACAAACAAACAAACCCTTACAGTGGCTGGCCGACCACCCATTGGTTTTCAGTTTTTTGTTTTTTTGTTTTTTAATAATTTGAGTTTTTTTTTCTTTTAAAAAAACAAATAATGTGGGTTTGTTTTAGTAATTTTGATTGAATTCCAATTAAAGTATATGAGTTGTTACCAAACTAAATAGTATGAATAATCATTTCATTCCGCTCTCTTTTATTCCTGTTAATAACTATTTCATTTCTCAATGGAATACTCATTCTGCAAACCAAATGAGGCCTTATGATTTTTTATTTTGGGAGCATAAAGGCAGAAAGATATGTTACTACTTGTTTGTCTATGTGCCTTTCTATGTGTGGAGTGGGGCGGGTTTGCGGGTTGGGAGAAACCAATTTTGGCAAGCCGCCCCACAAGTCACGGGTCAACCAAAAAAAGCCCACATCATCCTTTTTGCACGTAGTTTTCACAACTCACGGGTCAGAGCAGTGCGAGGCAAGGCGGAATAGCTGGTACGGGCGAGTTCTGCCTAGTTTTAATCCATACACACTCCATGACAATTGACAAGAACATTGCTATCGAAGTCAAGGAGAATAATAGCGCTTTTGCATCATATATGATCATATGAAGATATGAAGAATAACATTAATCGGTTACTTTCAAAAAAAATTGGAGCGCCTGTTTCTTGATTGTTGTCACTTGGTATAGTAAAGGCTACAACAAAAACTATAGTGGCAATCAATGTTGTCACAATCATGCAATTGTTTGATGTATCCTTCATCCAGTTTTCACTGGCTTTCGATAAACCTTGACTTGTCATTGTAAATAAACCCCTTAGTGTTAGGTTGTTTGAATTCTTCATGTTATATAAAGGTGGTACAATCTTTTCTATCTGCTACATTGACCAAAGCAAAAATTGACAAGTGAAAGTGTGACCCGTGTATAAGTTACCAAAAGAAAAAGAGATTAAAATAAATGATAAATGCAAAATTAGTCTTTATGATTGGCCTAAATTACAAATCATTCAATGCAATATAAAAAATAATTTAAAAGTCCATGGGGCAGACCACAACAAGGCATCATCTCCTCTACAAGAAAACTAAATGCAATCCTCTTCACACTCAAAACCCGCAAGTAAACGATCTAACCTGATGCAAAACCAGAGACAATGCTAGCCATAGAATTATCCAAAGCAAGTTCCTGATCAATCTGTAATATACCTTTCCTTAAAAGAATTTGCTTGAAGTAGTGGTCACCAAAGTAATTATATTCAACATGTGAGAAATAAAGGTGTACAAGGGACAGAAATTTCCTACAAACCGGTTTTTAAGAAATTTCCTACAACCCACATATAAGATTGATATGTGTCCCTTGGCATGTGAAATTTAGCATTTGCTTCTTACATGCTTTTTTAATAGCATTAATAAAAAAATATGTGTTTATCACATGTTTAAAGGACACAAGTCCTTTTATACGTGGGTTGTAAGAAATTTTTGTTCGTGTACAAGTGGGGCAGTTATCAACCGAAAATAACCGATAACCGCTAATAACCGCAACCGGATAACTGGTTGCAGTTACCGATTATAGCATTTTAAAAAACCGGTTAATAACCGGGTAACCGGTAACCCTTTTTATATATATATGGGACAACTTCACAAAAAGGTATCGAACTATCACGCGTTTTGACGGAAGGGTACTGAACTAGCAAACGTGTCAAACTCGAGGTTTTAACTATCAAAATGACTCCCAGAAAGGCATTCCATCTGTTCTCGACGTTAAAACATGACAGAAATCGATTCACGTGACTTCCACGTGAGCTTTTTAATCTGTTTTACCCATTATGGCCTTAACATTAATTCATACACGTCTTTCATGAAGCACCATATTATTCCTATTTCCCATATACCCCACCACCACCATTTCCCAAATCCGTCATCTACGAAGACAACGCGGAAGAGCTTTCTTCTCCACACCGGCGTGCGACGGAGGTACAAAGGTACTTCACAAAACATGCAGATATGCTAATGCCTCCGCATATTTTGATTTGCCAAGCAACAACCCTGTGGAGGTCAAGTAGGAGCCAACATCCATCTGGGTCCCATTCTCCAACTCAAACGAACTTTCTCCCTTTCCCTCCTGCCTTGTTCCAAAATGACTCATTTCCTGGTAGGTTTTGACTTTTGAGGATCCGGGTCATGCAATCTTTGACTTGAGGGTTGAGAGTTCCAGTTCGGATGTCGTGGGTAAGCTGGGTCCAACTGAGCTAAAGGAACCGGATTGCCTGGAGGAGGCCGAAAGAGAGCACAGAGCCGATGCGAAGGACTCGGTGACGCTCAATGAGGTCGCCGAGCATCTAGGAGCATATGTTCTGAAAAGAGTCGGCCTAGAGAATAGTCTCGTTGGGCTTGTGATACGGATCGTAGAGTCGGGTCTTGAAGTGCTTGATATGCTTGGTCTCGGCGTTCTCTTGCACAGTGTCCCTCCTTAGAGCCGTCAGAGATCGTTAAAGAAAGTGGCGATGCGGTTGTTCGAGCTGAGACGGCGAAAGATGGTCGGAGATAGAAGCATCGCGGTCTTCTGTCGTCGATGAATTTGACAGCTTTGAAAGATAGTGCTTCGAAGGTGCGAAAGGGCACGAAGTCGACCTGGAGTCCGATCTTTAGCTCTTGAGCGAACTGAGAGAGTTTTTCTTTGATCAGTCTGCTTTCGACAACGTACTCTTCTGGCACGACGACAGTGACTCGGTGAGCAAACTGGGAGGGATCGAAATGCTGGGAGTGTGGGAGCTCCGGAAGGTGATGGGGAACCTGGGGCTCACAGGGATTGAATTGGAGAACATTCTTCAAAGTAGGGCCAGGATCGTCGTGCAATCCCAGCTCCTTGATGATCGAATTCCAGTCCAGATTATGCAGCGTATTCTCGTCCAAGTCAAGCGGGTCCTCTGGCCGTGGCAACACGACTGGATGAGCTGCGTTTCTCCAGATTACGCAGTGCATGCGTAATAAATGATAACCTAAGCTTCCATTGGGCATGTACTCGTATACAAGTAGGAAGCTATCACACTTTTGGCTCCAGCCGACAAGTTGAACCAATTCCGGTGTCTTAGACGGCTTATGGTCTTCACTCCTTCCATTTGTTTCTTGAACAATAACTAACGAATGCAAGGGCCAATAACTCTCTGTTGGGACATGAATTCAGTAGACCAGAGAATTTCGTAGACACGTGCATGTGCATGGAACACGTGTCTCTGACCTTTACATTCTTTCTAGAGAAATGCATGTGCATGTGTATGCATCATTAGAAGCCAAGTGTACCTGTTGGCTTTGGGAAGCAAAATAGTCTCCATTAATCTTAAGTGAAGATATAGTATGTTCATATCTCTATGACTATCTCATAATCGCTTTGTTTCAAATAACAAGTGAAGTATAGGATTCAAATAAAACAAAATCTTAAATTAATATTAGAGTTTATTTAAGAACATTTAACCGAAATCTAACAGATTTCATTTTATAATTTGATTTTTATTCATGAATAAAGAATTTAAGTACCAAACTATTCATAAAATTGAAGAACGAGTCTATAGTAGTTGCATAAAGTTCCTTTTTCCCTCTGGAGTCGTCCCAACGGCTTCATCTTTCTCCATGGCTGATTTGTAAGAAGCAATGAATTTAGAGGCTGAGAGGATCAACTACCTCTTTTGTTTTCTTCTCCAACGCCAATCCAAGCAACTTTGCATTGTAACTTTTATCATCTAGAAGTATCTTTCTTTTCTTTTTTCAAATTTTTTTTGTGGTGTATACGTTGTTTTTGTGGTGTTTACTATGGGTGTAATCAATTCCTTTTGATTTGGTTTCAGAGATGTTAAGTATGTTGTGCTGCAATTGTCTCTATTAACCTTTGTTTTATGAAGCTAAAACAGAGGAACTACAATCCATTCATGCAGGAGCATCTTATTCTTAGTGTTTCTGATGGGACATTGAGGTTCGACGATCTTTGGTTTCTTAATTTTATGATTCTTGCTTACACCAAAGGTAGCCCAAATATACTCTTCTTTTTCAGCTTCCAGCTCTTGGAATACTCTCTTGGGTGGGTACACACGAACCTGAACAAGACCGAAGATTAAGGATTAATCTTTCATCTTGTTTTGCATTTAGAACCTAATTACTTTTATACCACAGTAACTTCTTATAGGATCCGTATTTGTTCCAAACCCGTTGTTCAATCAAAAATTCTTCCTACATACGTGAAGAGAGTGGCGTGCTTTATCACCACATAGTTGTCTTGCTCGTCGTGCTCGATGCCCAGCTCGTCAAGGAGAGCTGGCCGCCGAGCCATACACCGCCACCAAGGTTGACAAATTGCTCAATTATGGCGACATGCACGGACGGGTTCTTGATGGGGCCAGAGGGGTGCCGAAGAAGGAGTTGCCTTGGACAGAGAGAAATGAGCTGGGTGAGAGAGCTGAGGGGCATTACAGGTATTTAGGCTTAAGTAAGTTGCGTGGAAGTCACGTGACTCCACTTCCGTATGGATTTAACGCCGAAACCAGACGGAAAGCCCTTCTGGGAGTCATTTTGATAGTTAAAACCCCAGGTTCGACACGTTTGCTAGTTTAATACCCTTTCGTCAAAACGGGTGATTGTTCAATATCCTTTTATAAGGTTGTCCATATATATATATATATTCATTAATAATTAACACAAACATTCAAAAACAAAAAGATAAGAAACGATCGAATCTGAATCGAAAAGATCTAATCGTTCAAAATCAAACTAGAAAAAACAATAGTGAACTTCCCATAACTATAAGATCATATACGGTTGATTCCGATCTTGATCTTACTTGTAATTTAACCAAAATCAAACCAGGAAAACACAACAACAGTGAGAATCTCAGAGATCATAAAAATCTATTTAGCGAAGTACAACACCAAAAAAAAAAAAAATTCTAAAATCACTGCTAATTTACCCATGAGTTCTAGAGAGTGTGAGAGATTGCATTGATTGAACAGAGAAAGAGAGAGAGTGGTATTTACTATTTAGTATTTTGCATTGAATATTGAATTAATTTTTTTTTTTTTTTTTAAAAAAAGATTCAATAATATATAAAAATTGGTTATCCAATTAATAATTGGTTTTTAATAACCGGATAATCGACGGTTGGTAAAAACCGCAACCGGGTTATTGAAATGGAAATAATCGAGTACCCTGGTTGTAATCGCAATCGCAACCGGTTGTACACCCCTACAAAATGATTGGACAATGATGTTGTCTTTACCAATCTCTCTCCCCCTCTCTCTCACACTCACAGACTGTTGGTAATCTCTCTCCCTCTTTCTCACACTCACAACATAGAGACTGTCAATGGAGTTGGAAGTCTTAGCTCAGTTGATGTGTCTCTTTTGTCTCCTCTAAGCCATTTCCTCTAAATATTATTATATCTACTTTAAGTTAGAAGCACATGTTGTTTTAATAGCATGTGCTTTTCGCCATGTTTGACAAAGATTTTGATCTTTTGATCTTTTTCAAAACTTGATGGAGCTATTGTTCAAAGCCCGATGTTGATGAGCTCTTGTAGAGATATTGATCTTCGTATACTTACATTTTCTTCGAACATGTTGATGTCTATTTTGTACTTCTATTGAGATCTCAAACTTGATGAGTTCTTGTTGAGATTTCTATCTTTATATATTAACAAGCCTATAGAACGAGTTTTATTCATGATATACTATAAATTATAGCCTATAACCTTATATTTGTAGTTTCACAAAATGGTGAACACTAATATCAATTAGGCTTATTCAACTTAGACTTCACTCTCACTCTACATACTTTTTTGCGATTGAACTGATGAAATCTAGAAATCCCATTTTCGTGGTTGTAGAATTTTTTTTTTTTTTTTTTTTGTTCGAATCCTTTCATTTTAAGGAATTGGTTGGTCATACAATAACAAGTATTATACCCTAAACATTTCAACAAGCCAAACACACACAACCCATTCTCTGTACTGCTCAACAAACCTCACCTCCACCTCTCCACAGTAATGGCACAACTGCACAATAGAGATGGATTTCGAGGCCACCGACGACCGAAAAAGGTGCTTGTGGGTTTCGATTCATAATACTGTCTACTATTGCCACCATGTGATGGGGAGAGAGCCAACTTTGTTACACCAAGACACGGTCTACGATTGCCACATGGACTCCATATAGCGGCTGCCAATGGCCAAATCGAGGTGGGTGCTTTTCCATTTCTCAAAGTTTGCTCTTTTTTTTGTGGATTTTTGAGGTTTTGACTGGTGGGTCTTCCTGGAATTTTAATGGGTTGAGTTTGTTGCAAATTTTGTCAATGTTTTTTTTTTTTTTTTTTTAATTTTTTATTTTTATAGATGTGTAAATCCAGATGTGGTTAATCTAGTAATTTTTTCTGCTGCTCAATCTAGTACAATTGCTACTTCTTGGTTGGTTGGTTTCTTTCTTTGAATTGATTTGGTGATCCCTCTAGATTGATGTGGTTTACAGATTTTTGACAATGCTATTTGTGGTGATTTAATTGCAAGGGATTTGCGTGGTTTGTGAATATTAGAGACGACCCATCAAAGTCGACCCGAATGTGTATGTTAGACAGTGGAGCTCTTGTTTGTGCTTCAAGTGGCGGATATGGATAACAATACTTGCATAGGTTTTTTGATATCAATCTATGATCCATTTTTTTGGTGGGTTGATATATTGTCATTTACAGCTGCCTGGGAAGTACTCCTCTTCATCTTGTTGCTAGAGGGGGATCTCTCAATTGCATTTGTGAAATGTTGGTGTGGGGTGCAGATCGTCTTCAAAGAGATCCATCTGGGATGCTAAATCCTTCATCGGTAGAGCCTCTTTTTCGGCCATCAACTTTGAAGTTCATTGTGAGCTTAATCACACCCTATTGTGATCAGTGGTGATGCGAGTTTATTATTGTGGTGGTGTTGATTGTGGTTGTTGGGATTTTGGCAGGATGGTATTGTTCAGGAGAAGCCTTTTTGTGATCAGTGGGAATTGATTTAATTTTAAAATTATGTTACTATTGTATGAAACTAATATGATAGCTTACTATCATATTTCTATGGGATAATTGCACCGTTGGTCCCTGTGGTATGCTATAATTATTTTTTATTCTCTATGATTTAAAAAGTTCATGGGAGGTCCCTGTGGTATGCAATAATTGCGTTTTACTCCCTGGGTCGATTTTCCGTCCACCATTTTGATGAAATCTGTTAGCCCTACACGTCAGCGCCACGTGTCGCCAATAAGATGGCGACACGTGTCCATCTTAATAAAAAATAAATAAATAAACTTATTTTTTTTAAAACAAAAAAAAACAAAAAACAAAAAAGAAAAAAGAAAAAAGAAAAAAGGGCAGGCCAGCCAGCCCTTGAGGGGTGGCGTGCGGCCACCCCCAATGGGCTGGGGGTGGCTGGCCTGCCCTTTTTTTCTTTTTCTTTTTAAAAAAATAAGTTTATTTATTTATTTTTAAATAAATTTATATTTATTTATTAAGATGGATACGTGTCACCATCTTATTGGCGACACGTGGCGCTGACGTGTAGGGCTAACAGATTCCATCAAAATGGTGGACGGGAAATCGACCCAGGGAGTAAAACACAATTATTGCATACCACAGGGACCTCCCATGGACTTTTTAAACCATAGGGAGTAAAAAATAATTATGGCATACCACAGGGACCAACGGTGCAATTATCCCTATTTCTATTGGACAAAGATGAAAGTAAGATCTATATTCATTTTGTAAAGTCAAGTCTATGGCTTAGATGTATTATGTCCACCAATTGAACAATTGTTTGAATAAATTGAAATTAATCTTCTCAGTTTGCTATTATTAGTGGAAATAAGATGCATTCTGATGTGTATTATTATTGGTGCCTTTTGTAATCCGATAGGCAATGATTGATTATGTGTGTGATATCAAATACTCTGTTTTACTATTTTAAAGTGACTCTAATAGGCCCAAAATAGTATATGAAGTTGATCAATTGTGCATTTTAACTTCCACTATGCACATGCGACGCACATGACATGCTTGCCACTCAAATGGAACAAGAAAAACCTTGGTTGGAATGATCAATTATGCAATTTGACACAAATTAATTAACTTTCACAGATTTGAAATTCACACTTTCTTCCACCGTAATACACTTCCCATAAATCATCCCCATTCCTCGAGCTGGCATCACCTCTAAAATCGGCATAACATTACAAGAAGTCATTCATATCCGTTATGAATAGTAAAAGAACGATCGTTTTATACAGAATTCAAGCTTCCCATAGGCCAAAGAAAAGAACCCAAATGAAACAAGAAAGATAAACACTATTTTTTATCCATCAGTGAACAAGTCGATTGTTTTTGTTGTCTGCAGCCTACTTTGCACCAACTGAGAAGAACTCGGTAATCACTTCAAGGGGCATGCCTTTGGTTTCTGTGACTTCCATTGAAACAAATAACATGATATGAGGCATCACTAGTAGTGTGTAGGTGACAATGATGTCACCTATGAACTATCCAAAATTTGAGGGCGGCACATACGGCAATGCAGGTCATGAACTCGGATGGAGATGATTTTTACGCAGAGTATGTTGAGGATTAGCCCAAACCCCATGACAAAGCAACATAAGTCAACATTAGAAGTCGAGATTGATGTGTTCGCAACTTTACCCTATCTACAACAATTCTAAGGACTAGGATTATGAGAGATAATATCAACACATGCATTGTGCTGAGTAGCAAAATTCTGCAATGTGAAAACCAGAAAACAAACAAATAGATGAACAAAAAAAGAAATAACAAAAGCATTGATAGAAAATGAACATTAATTCGTGTTAAACTAACACACTCCATAGCGAACTCAAATAATATAATTTTAGATATTGATTTTATGTTGAAATGATATAATGACATTTAGAGGTATCTTACATTTCATTCCAAAGGAATTTGAGCCACATGTAAGAAATTCATGCAAAGACAAATTTGCGTGCTCCCAAAGGCCATGAAACTAAGGTAGTAAGGTAGTAAATAAGACATGTATACACATTAACCCAGGGGCGGAGCTACCCCTGGCCTTGGGGGGCTTGGGCCCCCCCAAGGCCAGGGGTCTCCCCCCAAAAAAAAAAAAAATTCCTTAAAAAAAAAAAAAATTAATTAATTTTACCCCTAAATTTTGTTATTTTTATAGTTTTGGCCCCCCCAATTTTTTTTTTTTCAATTTGGCCCCCCAAATCTTGAATCCTAGCTCCGCCCCTGCATTAACCATTTTTACCACTACAACAGTTGGAAAAGTGGGCTAGCTACCTAGCAATATTGTCTCCTCCACTAACCTTATCAAAATTAACCATGGATTTTGAAGTTGATTTGAAGACATCGAAAATTAGTTGGTTATAAATATTTCAAACATAAAAAAATACCTCATATTTCTTTCTTATACATGTTACTTCACATGCAAAATTCATGACTGCTCTAAGATAAAGCTAGTTTTGATTTGAGCTATGGCCAAACACCATATTATCACCTACTTTGATTTGATTTAGTCAAAGCTCAACCCAACCGAAAAGAAAACAACCGAAAAATCTCACCAATGAGAAACACCCAATTGGCCATGGCAAGAACAAAAAATTAAAACCCTAAAATCAAAACTAACAATTCAAAACATTAAGAAATTTCGTTAAAGTTAAACACTTACCCATTTGATTCTTGTTTGGACAACAAGAAACATAGGGACCAAATGTGTGGGTGGATCTCACCGAAGTTGGCCCAAGGTTCGCCACCTTAGTGGCTGTCCACCACACACTGACAGTGGCCAAGCCAGTGTGCTTCAATTCGCACTAAGGTTTTCTAAAAAGGGGGGGGGGGGAGAGAGAGAGAGAGAGGGGGGATATATGAGAGTAATTCTACGTGTACATTAAGTGTCCATTAAAAAATAAGGTGGGCTTTAAAATCACCATTGAGCATATGATTGATCAAATGATGGAGTAATTCTACATGTACATTAAGTGTCAATCAAAAAATGAAGTGGCTTTTTTTTTTTTTTTTTTTTTCGGGAACGTAAACCAATATCACATAAATCAATTCTCAGAAAAACAATTGATCCCACAGAGAGGATCTGGGGACAGTGTTGTTCCCTAATTACAATAGATAAAATACTTAAAAGAAAGTCTTCTAAACAAATCTGCTCAACCTTATTACGGGTTGCTTCCTTTGCTAAAGTGTGCGCCGCCATATTACATTCTCTAGGTGTAAAAGAGAATTTTACCAATCTGAAGCTTTGCAACTCATCAAGGATAGTTTTAATGAATTGGCTGATTTTAGATAAAAAAAAAAAAAAAAGGGGGAGCCGAATTAATTTCTTTTACTACTGTATTGGCATCCCTTCAAACAAAACATAAAAAAAAACCAACCTCTTTGCAAAATTGCACCGCATATAACGCACCCACTAGCTCCGCCAAACTGGAATCTGCCACCATCTCCATCGTAATACATTTTGTTCCCAAAATCAAACCATATCAGTCTCTGACCACTATGCCCAAACCAACCCATCCTTTTGTGACATTAACATACGCATCCCAATTGCATTTATAAATACCTTCCGGAGGATGTTTCCACCTACTTTGTCGATCACAACAAGAGGTTCGGCCTTCTTCAATTCTAAACTCAGTTGACATGCATCTTCTATACTCATCTTGGGCATTAATAGCTTTAATCATAAGGGTGTTTGGGTGTAGAAATGTACCCTCAACTATCAACGAGTTTCGCCGCAGCCATATGCGTCTACAAATCACTGCCATCAAAGCAAGTTGCTCCTTAGTGAACCTGTTCATAACATATTCAAATAAAGCTTTAAAATCAGGTGCACTACAAGAGCATTTATGAAAACAGGAAGCTTGTCCCCCCCCCATACATCCTTGGCTGCTGGACACTCCCACAACACATGTAAAATGGTCTCATCTTCAAATTCACAACAAGGGCACTTCATGTTATCCACCGCCCTTTTATGGAAAAGGTTGGTTTTGGTGGGTAAAATATTATTGCAAGCTTTCTAACAAAAAACCTTCACCGTATTGGGTACCTCCATGAACCAAATTGCTTTCCAGATTTCCTCCCCCTTCACCCCACTAGAACATTGGCCCCCTTCTCTATCTTGCTTTTCTTTGCACAAATGATAAGCACTTCTAACAGTAAACTAACAATTTTTGGTGCCTATCCAAACTATCCTATCCTTCGGAAGGCCCAGACTTAAAGGGATTTACCAAATAGTCATTGCTTCATTCTCCTCAAAAACCTCCTTAATAAGACATGATTTCCACACTTTCATCTCTACATCAATTAACTCCTCCACTGTAGCATTTGCAGAAATGATTTTTGGGGTAGATTGAACTGAATAAGATATCGGAATAGGCAACCATCGATCAACCCAAACCCGAATTGAATTCCCATCTCCTACCCTCCATAATAATCCTTGAAATAATAAATCCCTTGAGCCAAATAAACTCCTCCAAGCATAGGATGGTTTGATCCCAACTTGGCCTCCAAAAAACTCTCATTGGGAAAATACTTTTCTTTTAGGATCTTTCCCACCATGGAATACGGGTTCTGTAGCAATCTCCACCGTTGTTTAGCAAGTAAAACCTTGTTAAAAGACACCAAATCCCTAAACCCAAGACCTCCAAAAGACTTTGCCCTCCCCATTTTTTCCCAACTCATCCAATGTATTTTTGAATTATTAGACATATGAGACCACAAAAAATTCTGCATCAGCTTATTAATCTCCTTGCATAAGGATATCAGTAATAGGAACATCCTCATACTGTAGGTTGGTATTGCTTGAGCCACAGCCTTCAAAAGAACCTCTTTTCCAGCCTAGGAGGGGAATTTAATTTTCCAATTGCTAAGCCGTTTAGTCACACTTTCAACAATATCCTGGAAAGCCAAATGTTTAGACTTTCCAATAAATGTGGGAATACTCAAATAGGATTCAATCCTAGTAGATTCCACCAAGCCAAATTGTTGCAAAATCTCCTGCTTGCGCTCCAAAGGAGTATTTCTACTGAAAAAAAAAATAGAAGTCTTGCTCAGATTAAGTTTTTGCCCTGATCCTGTTTCATAAATCCCAAGGATCTTCAATAACCTTCTCCATTCCACCGAATTAGCCTTACAAAAAAGAAGACTATCTTCTGCAAAAAACAGGTGATTTAAACTGGGGCCCCTGGGAGATGTAGGTACTCTTATTATAACACCTCTCTTCTTTGCTTTGAGGAGTAGTGAGCTAAATACCTCCGCACAAATTAGAAAAAGGTAGGGAGAGATGGGATCTCCCTGCCTTATGCCTCTGGAGGAACTAAAAGGGCCAACTGGATTCCCATTCACAACCACTGAATAAGAAATTGATCGAACACATGCCATGATCAGATACACCCACCTAGCATCAAAACCCAATCTTAACATAGCAGCTTCTAAAAAGTCCCACTCAATCCTGTCATATGATTTGCTCATATCAATTTTTATCCCCATAAAACCCACTTTACTCCACATTCTTGTTTGCATAGAATGCATAGTTTCATATGCAGCAATAATATTATCATTAATCATTCTCTCTAGGATAAAGGCACTTTGATAATAGGATATGATTTTAGGTAAGACTACTTTCAACCTATTCGCCAGTACCTTAGAAATCAGTTTGTAAATAACATTGCATAATGATATAGGCTGGAAATCCGTAACACACCCGGGGAAATCAACTTTAGGAATCAATGCAATGTGGGTGACATTTATGCCTTGATCCATGGTACCTGAATTCAAAAAAGAAAGAATGGATGCACATACCTCAGGATGAATTGTGGACCAATTATGTTGATAGAAGCATGCTGAGTAACCATCTGGTCTCGGTATCTTAAGTGGCGACATTTGTTGTAGAGCTGCCGATATTTCTTCAATAGTAAATTCAGAAAGAAACTGCTTATTCATCTCCAAAGTAACTTTGGCTGCCAAAAGCTCCACACAAGCTGTCACCTCTAGGTTCTCACCTTTTGTGAAAAGTTCACTGAAGTATGAGAGAAAAGCCCCTTCTATATTCTCCTTGGTAGAACAAATCTGCCCCTCCTTGTTCCTAATTTGCTTCATTGTACTTCGTTTATTTTTCTGTTTTGCACTTGCATGGAAAAAACTAGAATTCCGGTACCCAAACTGCAACCAATTTTCCTTTGCCCTCTGTTTCCATTTCAATTATTCTTGCTCCAAGAGAGAAACTGATTCTGTTCGGATTGGTTCTTCCTCAGTGGCCATCTTAGAAGAAGCTTGCATCTGGACTTCATTTAGCTCATGCTCTTTCTGCTGAATTTTCTCTTCAACTAAGTGCACCTGTTTCCAAACCCATTGTTTAAGAGATCTGCGGCAACCCGAAAGCTTGGACTGGATAGTAGCCCAAGGACTCAAGTTAGTAATTTTCTTCTTCCACTCTTTCTTGATAATTTCCTTATGTTCTTTTTGTTTAGTCCAACTCGCTTCATATCTAAATCTCTTGTGCTTGGGCCATTTTATATCATGATTGCTAGAAAATTCCACCAACAAGGGATGGTGGTCCGATTGGACCCGAGCAAGAACAGAGACTTCTACCACATTAAATATCTCAGTCCATCCCAAATTAGCCACCACCCTGTCTAGCCTTTCCAGTGTCAAATCTCCTTCGCTTCTCCCATTATACCAGGTGAATTTAGGTCCATGAAAACCCAAATCAGCCAAACCACTATCAGCCAATGCACTTCGAAAAGCCTGCATTTGGCCTCGGGGTCGATATGTTCTGCTTGATTTTTCATTAGCAGATGTGATCTCATTAAAATCACCTACACCTAACCATGGATTCGGAGCCAAAACTGCTAGGTGTCGAAGAAGATGCTCTGGTCTCTTGGCCACTTCGGGATGACCATAGAACCCCGAAAATTTCCATTCCTTGGTTGTACTGTCTGTCTGAATTACAACATTAATATTCCATCTACTGTAATTTTGAATATTCATCACATTATCCAATTTCCACATCAGAGCCAGACCACCACTCTTGCCAATACTATCAACCACGAAAATGGCATCAAAATCAAGTTTTGTTTGAATAGCCTCCATCTTTTTACTATTTAATTTGGTTTCCATGAGAAAAACTAAATTGGGTTTTTTTGTCCTTACCATCCAGTTGAGGACTTGAACTATCCAGGGGTTCCCAAGCCCCCGGCAGTTCCAACTCAAAATAATCATTTGGACGAGCGGGGTTGTTCATCAGCCTCCGCCAAAAAAATAGGTAACTTAGAAACAAACTCATCAAATAGCCTACCTCTCTTGAGAAGTCCCGTCTCCACCTCTCTCTACTCTTGTACCCCTTCCTCTTCTCCGTTTTAAAATCACCATTGGGCATGTGATTGATCAAATGATGATTTTGGTCAAATGGTGATTTTAAAAGACACCTCTTTTTTTTATGGACACTTAATGTACTATTAGAATTACCCCAAATGATATTTTAATCAAATAGTGATTTTAAAAGCCAACTCATTTTCTTATGGGCACTTGATGGACACTTAATGTACATGTAGAATTACTTAATAGATGAAGGAGTGAGTTTTGTCTGAAACTAGGGCATATTTGGGTAACAATTATTATTTCTATATTATATTTTATTATTTTTCAAAACATGTTTGGTTTGTTTTTTAGAATTCAAATTTTACTCAGATTTTATTCAACTTTTTTTAATTTTGTCTCAGATTTTCTAAATTATTCAAACATAATTTCAAAAAACAAGTTTTCACGGTATTCATAATTTTGAATATAATATAAAATAATAAAATATAATACAAAAAAATCGCACACCGATACGAGCCCTGAAAAAGGAATGTTTAAATTTTGAATTTAAAACTTTTTACACGCGGCATCTTTTAGGCCGTTCGTTATAACCAACGGCCTAGATGGCAAAATTGAGGGTCCGGCAATTTCCGTGGATCTTGATCCCTTGTTTATCAATCCTATATATTGGAAACCATACTCTTGTACCACTCTCATGAAAGCTAGGGTTTCGCGAACTGAACTCTGAGCGCCGAAACTCATCAAATCCGGCGTTCGATTTTCATTTCTTTGGACTCCCCGAAACATGGCGACCCAGATGAGCAAGAAGCGGAAGGTCAGTCCCTCTACCTTTTCTGTCGGGTTTCTGAGAAAACCAAAGCATTCGATTTCGATCTTATGATATATGATAATGTGGATCGATCTGGCTAGTTGTTGTATTATTTGGGCGGGCCTGTTGGTGAAACTTCGTTTGGTTGGTGCTTTTGCTGTTAGAAGTGTAGAAAAGAAATGGACAGAGATTTTCGAATGACGCTACGTGTTTTTTTTCCGTTTTATATTGCTAATCCACCGCCGTAGGTCTTTTTCTGTTTTTTTTAGGAGTATTTATTTATTTTTTCTGTCTCTGTCTGTGTGCGTGTGCTTGATGATTGATGTTGTGCATTTGTGAACAGTTCGTGGCCGATGGAGTCTTCTTCGCGGAGCTTAATGAGGTTCTTACCAGAGAGCTTGCGGAGGACGGCTACTCCGGCGTGGAAGTTAGGGTCACACCGATGCGCACCGAGATTATCATCAGGGCCACTCGTACTCAGAATGTTCTTGGTACATCTCGTGTTCTGGTGTGTTTGCTGTTTAATTTTTTGTTGTTGTTGTTGTTTTTTATTTTTTATTTTTTAAATATAGAAAAGAGATGTAAAGGAAAAATACGTTCTCTTTAAACAAGTTGTCCACTCAGTCAATGGGTTTCAATGATTTAGTTTTCAGTTTTACATGCAGATGTAATTTATTGAGACTAAGGAAAAGCAACCAACAAAAACGTTAGTACATTTGGTTGTTTGAGAAAGGTAGGAAAAGAAGGGACGACAAAGCTCAATATTGTGGTGTTTATATCATCTGGAATTTGAGCTTTGGCACAATTATCTGGCTTAGTTGAGTTACGCTTTCATCTAGGAAATCAACTTCTCATTAGCCAAGAGCACAATTGTTAAGATATTTTTTCGAGTGCTTTGTCAATACTAACTTCTTTTCTTTTTTATTATTTTCAATATCAGGTGAAAAGGGAAGAAGGATAAGGGAACTAACTTCTGTTGTTCAGAAACGGTTCAAGTTCCCAGAGAACACTGTGGAGCTCTATGCCGAGAAAGTCCACAACAGGGGTCTCTGTGCCGTTGCTCAGGCTGAGTCTCTCCGCTACAAGCTCCTTGGCGGCCTCGCTGTTCGGAGGTATTTTTAATATGTCTTTTTTATGAGTTGTTGATTGAGTGAATTATGTCTTCACATTTTATGAAGTTATCATGTTGGTCCTTCATATATGTTATTTATGTTTAAGCAGTTGATGCTTTATACTTTTGTCCATTTTTTGTGCATTTGACCATGTTTGATCACACAGTTCTATTTTCTTCTCACATTTACTTGTTCAGGTCATCTTTACAGCGAGTAGGTTACTAACAAATGCCTATCTTGTGTCTGAGGATGACGATATTGATGGTTCCATCATTCTGTTTAGCCAAGGAACGAGTTCACATTCCTTGGGACTAAGTTTTGATGGAAAATGTTGATTATAATGCCTTTTATCTTGAAATTCAGATTATATATATATATATTCAATGAACTTTTCCTTTGCCAATCATTTTGGGTATGTAGATTGTGGAATTTAATCTTCTGAACTGTATGCTTGATGAGAGAATTTTGTGGAACTGAATTATGGTAATGTGGGACATCAATGTTGGGGCTATTTTCATTTTATAATACAGACTGTACTTATAAAAAAAAATCTATCTGAATTTTTACTCTCATCTTTCTGTCCCTTGCGTATACTATTTACTTTAGATTTCCTCATTTAATAATTCTTACTGCATCGCCATCATTCTCCCCCTGTTAGCTATATCGAAATTCATAAATTCGGAATTCTTGATTAGTTTAGGATCAAAATTTGAAGTTGGTCAAAGCTGATTTGCTTGCACAATGAATTGAATTGAAAAAAATCAATAAATAAAAGATATTCCTTGGATGCATTTAATATCTATATACAGATAGAGTCCACTTCTATATAGAACCCCCTGCTCTTCTCCTGTCTTTTTTTTTTTTAATTATCGAAGCCTTTTATTTTCATACAAAACTGTCTTTTGTGGGTTTCACGATATGGGCCCTTACATATGAGCATTGTTTTCTCCTCTCTGCCTTGCTACGTGCGCTCTGGGGGTTCCTTATCAATGCTCACAGTAAAGATTTCTCGGAGTCAGTCAGGCTTCTTGTGCTGCTATTAATGTGCTTGGAGTTTGGAATGTCCTCCTACATCCCACATCTTTTATCCCTATTGTGCAGTTGCACATGTACCTTTATTAATATGTAGTTTAGTTGCTAGTTTTGCCCATATTTTACCCCTGTTTTCAATTTGTTTCTCGAATCGCTGAGTACATTTTCCTGTTTGACATCGTCACTTTCTAGCGCTCCATATTATGGTGTCAAGGTTGTGTTAAATGCTTTTGTATTATCCTTTTTGATGGTTCCATGTGGTTCTTTTAAGTAATGAAAGTAATGGGAGATGGTTATTTATGGTCTTTCTTCTAAAACATATGTTTGTTCCTTTGCATTTTAGTTGCGTGATAAGGTCTGTCATGTTTGTAGGGCTTGCTATGGTGTCCTGAGATTTGTCATGGAGAATGGGGCAAAGGGATGTGAGGTATGTCTAAAACTATATACTGTTTTTTTCCTTATATGTGGATGCTTATGTGTATGTCTTTTTTGGTTATTTAAATGTTTGATTTCTTCAATCTTCATTCAGGTCATTGTCAGTGGAAAGCTGCGGGCTCAGCGTGCCAAGTCAATGAAGTTTAAGGATGGTTATATGATATCCTCTGGTCAACCTGTCAATGAATACATTGACTCAGCTGTGAGGCACGTTCTTCTTAGACAGGTCAGTCTTGGCCCCTCTTCTTTTCTGGCTAGGTTCTGTATTCCAATTGTGGTACTTGGTAGTAGGTGAAGGTTTACCGTCAATTGGTTTACTTATTTTATTGGATCACATTGTTATTTTTTGTTTCAAGATTCATGCTGATTACACAATGTGTTTTCTTTTTCCCCACTCTTTTTGATGGGAGCAGGGTGTACTTGGTATAAAGGTCAAGATCATGCTTGACTGGGATCCGAAGGGCAAGGTGGGCCCAACCACACCAATGCCTGATCTGGTCTCCATACATACTCCCAAGGAAGAAGAGTACGCTCCCACAGTGGAGGTGATAACACCCTTGGAGATTCCAGTAGCAGCATAAAACCAGAGATGGATGTTTCTGCAGAATCATGTAATACATTTTTGTTCTATTTTCAGAGCTTGAGAATACTTAGAAAAAGCGTTTTTGTCAGGTTCTCATATCTTAGTCCTGTTAGGCCTTTTTTTTTTGAAAGTTAATTATTTTTCTTGGGCGTGTGGGGTAGGAAAGAGGGGGAAGACGTTAAGTGGGGAATGGGGTTTTGATGCCTTGCTGCTTTGCTAGGTGTGCTTACTAAGTTACTATTACATGATGTTATGTTGTTGGATTATCCGAAGATGAAAATTGTCTTCAGGAGCAATGGTTCATATCTCATGCTTTTATCACATTTGAACTTCTGGGGTTTGTTCATTCTGCAACTCTTAAATCCTCGTCTCTTTGCTGATGTTCAATGTCTAAAGCTGCAGAGGGATCTTCGTGTCTTGCTGTCCTAATCCCTTTACTATGACGTTGAGCTTTACCTGTAGCGTAGCTCTCTACTGGCTAACGGTGACCGAGGTGGTGGTAGGATACCGTAGTCACCTTTCTCATCGGCTGCTAGCCTGCTACCCTTATGGAGTCTGTAAAGGGCATTAAAGGTCAACCTTAACATGTCTTTTTTAGCTAATTGTGTCAAACTTTTAAATCTAATAGCATGACTCATTTAAATAACTGGTTCACATGACATGGTCGTTTGAGATATATATTATCTTGAATAAGTTGGTTGTTCGTGCTTAAACGGTTTGATGGACGTAGGCCCAGAAGGGGCAAGGAGCTGCATACAAGGGGCCAAGGGGGTGATGTATGTAAGAGAGAAGATGAGAAAATTAAGGGGAAATGAATTTAGGTTTCAAATATGGAACTAAAGAGTGACAGAAGGGGGAGCTAGTTTTCGAAGAACAAAAATGAAAGACCAAGGCATGCGTAAGTGGTAAAAGAATAGGGGAAAAAAAGTGTTAAAACTCTAATCCTTTAATTTTGCGTCGGATTAGTAGGTACCGTAAAAATAGGCAGCCGTATCTCTCTAGACAAGGATCCTCTCCATTTGAAATGGAGATGATTCTCTCCTTTTAGTGTAATAGTGAGAGTATAGTTGTCTTTTTACATTTTCTTGAAATATTAAAAGACAACTACATCCTCACTTTTACATTAATGCTCCGTTTGTTTCGACGTAAAATGATTTTCATCGAAAATAAAAAATGATTTTTTTGAAAATATTTTTTGGCGTTTGGTTTGCACGAAAAAATTACGAAAGACAAAAATCAAAGTCATGCAACTGTCGCCGAAATCCGACAACTTTCAGTCGCCGTTGCCGGATTCTGGCGAGCAGGTTTGGTCGGATTCGGCCGAATTCTGGCCAGACTCATCCGGATCTGGTTAGATTCGGCCAGATAAATGGCTGGATCTGTCCAGATCTGGCCGGCTTTTGACCATAGCTCAGGCGATGGTGACTGGATGTTGCCGGATTCTGGTGCCGGCAAGTTCTCGGTGGTCGGATGTTGCCAAATTTTGGTGCCGGCTAGATTCCGACGACCGACTATTGCCGAATTTCGGCAATTGGATATCAAATATACGTGCAAGAATGAAGCGTTTAATTTTGGAACGATTTATGGTTTTTAAAACCTTAAATCGTTTTTTAAAAATTAAAGAAGCTTTTACGGTCAAACTGAAAATGATTTTCGTTGACTATTATTTTTGCCTCTATCAAACACTGTAAAATACCGAAATCATTTTTCAGAAATTATTTTACGCCGAAATAAACGGAGCATAAATGGAGAGGATTATCTCCATTTCAAATAGAGATGATCCAAATTCATCTCTCTAACCCATTGGAGCACGGTTAAACTGAAAATGATTTTCGTTGACTATTATTTTCGCCCTTATCAAACACTGTAAAATGTTGAAATCATTTTTCAGAAATTATTTTACGCCGAAATAAACGGAGCATAAATGGAGAGGATTATCTCCATTTCAAATAGAGATGATCCAAATTCATCTCTCTAACCCATTGGAGCACGGTTAAACTGAAAATGATTTTCGTTGACTATTATTTTCGCCCTTATCAAACACTGTAAAATGTTGAAATCATTTTTCAGAAATCATTTTACGTCGAAATAAACGGAGCATAAATGGAGAGGATTCTCTCCATTTCAAATAGAGAGGATCCAAATTCATCTCTCTAACCCACTGGAGCACTTTCAGTAATTTTCTTTAATATATATATTTTATGTGTATCTTATATGTATTTTTTTTGCGCGATTGTTTTTAGATTTTTCTTTAGGGAAGGAAATTGACTCTAAGAAAGCTGTGAGAATGCTTGACCGTTTATTAAACGGGTTTTGGAGTTTTTTAGTTCGGAAAAGACGATAAGTTGTAATCAAACCAATTGTAGTTTGAAAGTGTGTTATGCATGTGAGTAAAACAATGTGTTGTACGTGGGTTTGATCGGTCGAAGTGGGAGTTTATAGTGCAGATTCAATTTCCGCTATTCGATGATTAGTTAGGGTCTTGTCGGAAACGTTTAGAAAATTAAGGAATTATGTGGAAATGATTATAGGTTCGTGTATAGATCGAGGAGTAGTGCAACACGCAACGTTGGAAAAGTGAAAATGAAAGTTAAGCACACAAAGTAATTTAACTCCCTTTTGAAATACATAAAATAATATTTTATGATTTGTTAATTGGAATGAGCACAATTTGATGTAGTTATTCATGACATGAAATATTTAGTAAAATTATTATGACTATTCATAAAGGAAAAAGGAAAATTTTTATGAGAAGGTTTATTAGTATGAAAGAAGAAAAATACACATGTATATTTAAGTATGAAAGCGAGAATATGTTATGTTAAAGAATAGAGAGAGGACGAACATGTGCCTATATATATATATATACACACACACATAGATTAGCATAACATTCATCGATCGGTACCGTAAAAAATCAGTACAACCCGATAGCACAACGCAATTACATAAGGATGTGGGATATTACTTGAAATTCCTTTCTTGTGTGTGTCACCCATAGCTTTAATATAGTCATGATCGCATGTCACCCATGAAGTTATCATTGTCATGGTATATAGTATGCTATTCATGGCATCAACATAGACATGGTTGAACAAGTATGTGTTTGTCTGGTAATTAGTTTAGTGCACCCATGGTGTTATTCCATTCATAGTGTCAACATATATAGTCATGGCCAAGCAATGATATGTTTCCTAAGTTAGTTTAGTGCACCCATGGGCGTTAGCATAGTCGTGGTCAGGCAATGATGTGTTTTCCCAATTAGTTTAGTGCACCTATGGCATCAACACAATCATCATCAAGTACCACCCATGGTGTCAGCATAGTCATGTTCGTGTGCCACTTACGGCGTTAGGGGTGTAAATGAGCTTAAGGATTAAGTCTATTTTTTTTATCCTTAAGGATGGAATGGGAGTAGGAGGTTGGTTGAGTGAGGATAGTTGAATATATTTAATGCAAATGATAAGGGATGGACGATGAGGATGTAAATAACGAAATCGTGCTGCTGGGATTAAGTCTCTTGTTTCTTTAACCTGCATGAACGACACACGATCTCCTCTAATATGAATTCAGATGGTTAGGACTTAAGATTTGCCAAATTGCCATATTCTTCTTCTTCTTTTTTTTTTTTGAACAACCAAATTGCCATATTTTATTATGAAAAGTTAAATTTAAAAAATATATTATTAATCAAATTCCAAAGATACTAAATTAAAACACAACTATATGCAATGTGCAGTGCCAATGTATTACGTATATATGTATATCTATTATCTATACATAGTATGATTATGTAATTTAATATACTAATGTAATTTATTTATAGACATACACTGCATAATGTAACTATAATTTGTGTAAATATGAAAATATAGTAATTAATACATAATGTAAATATAAGTTAGTATATAATTAAGTATTGACCAACTAGTTAAAATGTTACTTTATTAACTAATTAGTTACTGTGGGTTAATAATATATGAAATATACAAAATATTATGTAACCTAAATCCTAAATTTTAATTCCTTAACTATGCTTAACTAGTTAGTTACTTAATAGCTAGTTAGTTACTTAATAAGACTCTAATTCCTTAACTATACTTTATGAATCATATAATATGATATGAGATTATCTAGTTAGTTAGTTACTTAATAGTTAGCTAGTTACTTAACGAATCATATACGCTTAATTAATACATTTATAATTTGATATGCACAAACATAGTAACATATTAACATATTACCTATTAACTAACTTTCTAACTACTAATATAGTTATAACTTATAACTTATGTTAATTGACTTAATTAGTTACTTAGTAATATTAAGTTAGTATATATTAACTAACTATTTAATATGTTAGTTTATTAACTAACTAGTTAGTACGTTAATACTAACATATACATATATAATACACATACAAATATCAAGTAACCTACATATATATATAACCTATAGTTAACTACAAACATATTAACTAACTCGTTACTAATTAGTATGTTAATTCTTAATGCTACTAGATAATACACACACACATATATATATATATAGATATATTAATTAAATAAATAATATGTTAGTTTATTAACTAACTAGTTAGTATGTTATGCTAAAGTTACCTATATAACATATATTACTCAATTACTAATACACATACTTAAATGTACATAACTCATTTTGATTAACATATTCAAATATATGAAACGAGCTAGACTCATGAGCCCCTATCGAGTTTTGTCGAGCGAGTCGGGTATGTATCACTTATTAATCGAACGAGTTTCTACAGTAATGAGCGGATTTGTACAGTGCCGAGCTCGAGTTCTGGTCGAGTTTAACCGAGCGGGTATCGAGGGAGTTGTCGGACGGACTGGTTTATTTACATCCCTAGAAAGGAAAAAATGATTGTGACACTGGTTTGAAGAGAAAAGCCAAAGATGTGACTGCTCAATTGGTTTAGGATTAAAAACCAAAGGTTAGGGAGGCTGGATCGGGTTGGAACTTAGTCGAATTTTTAACACTTTTCCAACCTTACTTTTGTTTGACTTCATAAGCCCCTTCCAACTACTGATCTGACCCGATCGAAAGTTGACTGATTAGATTAAAATCGAACTAGGAGCATGCCAAAAAGTTAGGTTTCTAAGTGTTACAACACCCCTAAATTGAGGGTTTGAAGAGTTTGACGGTTTGTGAGGTTGAAATTGTCCATTTTGAATTTGTTTTTTTTTGTTATTTTTCCAATAAGATGTTCAACATACCAAAATAATATTTAATCTTATGCCTTATCTCTTACTTAGCTAAGGTTGATGTGATATTGGGTTTAGTCTACTTCACCCATGATTCACTACCTTTTCGCCTAGAATGTGGTTTTGACCCGGCGGCGTCTTTTCAATAGCAAAATTGATATCAACATCTTTTATATTTTGGCGTTCACATGCTCAAGGTTATGTTTCATATATGTATTATGCCTACATCAATGGGCTAAATCAATCACAACCCACTAATTTTGTGTTAGATTCGTGTAAAAAATTGACAGTTCTTATGTCGTATGTTGAGTTTAGGTTGTGTCGAGGAATAGATAGAAGATTATATATGTCAACCTTAACTTGACCTATTTAATTAAACAAGTCAGACCCAACCCATCAATCATAACCCACTAATTTAATATTAAGATGATATCAAATTTACAGATTTTATAAAAAAATTCCTAACCCAACATCGTACTCAAGAGGTGAGGTGTGAATTAAGTGCACCTAATTATAGTGGCACTAGCTAGGAAACCATTGGAATGCAATGGATTTGGGTCATTTGGGCACTCTCACTTAATTACGTGATCTTGTGAATAATGATCCCACGCACATCTACAAAACAAATGCCTAGTTGGTGTCCGATAGATCCCTTGAAAATCTTATCACTTTGAAGCACTAAGAGCGCGTGTACGTGCAGGACAAATTGACGGCATAACCCACTCTTTTTAGGACAGTGGGATAGAAAGAGAGGTTGAAGAACAGAAGTGCATCATGTCGATCCCCAGCCGCCTGTTTGTGGTTGTTGAAATCTTTTGGAAATCTTTTGTATACATGCAACTGGCGGTAGTGGACACGCCCACCAAGCACGCCTGATGTTTGTTAACTCCTCCAGAACCGACTCACCCCCATTATCCCTTAAATAATTAAATAACTACAAAATGGAATTATTTTAATCACCACTAAACGCCAATATATATATATATTTGGAAACCCTAGTTTTCTTTATATATATCCATTCAAAAAGAAAAAAAAAAAGAAAAAAAAAAAAAAGGGGTGTCTGCTAGTTTGAATGGTAAACAACCACTCATCTATAATTGTATGGGTTTTATGAGCTAGATTTGGTTTTTTCTATGGATTGGTCGATAATAATTGAGAAATTTCGGTTGCCATTGTTTATAATATGGCTAACTCATTAATTGTTTCCGTCATGGAAACAACTACCATATGATTTATTTTTGGCTTGTACCCAATAATATATTAACCATATATATATATATATATATAGGGAGCAGTCAAAGCATTCTATTTAATTTTGTTTGAACTATGAATGTTAATTATAGGCCTAATTGGAACAATGCTTTGGGATTCATCCAATTTATGTTATCCTTTTAACGACATATTGAGCCCCCCCCCCCCTACCAAAAGAATCCCGGCCATCCCCTAAACATGCACTCTCTACGTGTCGATCTTTTGTTTTTGTTTTAATAATATTTGTAAGGATATGATTGAGATTTAATAAATTAAACTAACATATATATTAGTTAATACACAGAACACATTTCTATTGGTTTTGACGTGTAAAATAGGCTACCTGAATTGTCTTCCACTAAAAATTGGACGAAAAGACTACTTGGCAAATAATATCAATTATCTTAAGTCCTTATTTGGTGAGAAAAAAAAAAAACACTTTTTTATTTGACAAAAGCTGAAAACTTAGGATTTTTGTACAATTTCCCAAATTTTATTTTACCTAAATTTAGAATGTTATGGACTGAAAATGGGCAAAGTTTAGTTAGTTGTTTATATATATATATATATATAAAACATATATAGGAAAAATATCAGGTCATGATCCTAATGGACACTCTCAACGCTAATGGTCTATTAATTTTTTTTGAATCTTTATGGTATTAGTGTCGCTAATGGACTGTTCAAAATAAATTTTAATTTTAATTAATTATTTTTTTTTTATGTTTAAGTCATTAGCGTTCACAAAAGTCAACACTGATAATAGACTATTGGCGTTGACTTAGGTGTCGAAGCTAAAGTTAGACCTATCTGTGTCGACTTATGGTATCTATACTACAATCTTTAGTATCGACCACATATATCACCAGTGTCGACATATGTCGATGCCGATGGGTAACATCAGTGTCGACCTATAAGTTGATGCTGATGATTGTCAGCGTCGGAGCCCTTGTGTCAATGCTAATACTCAATAGCGTCGACTTAAGGATTTTTAGCGTCTACTAAGTGTCGAGTTTGTCAACGCTAATGAGCAATTGTTTTTGTAGTGGTATATATGCTAGAGATACGCCAACAAAACGTTATAAATGCCAGCTTAATTAACACCTATAAGGGCTTTATTTTTAGAAGTGGAATTTGATGAAAAATGCTGACATAGGTCTCAAATTAATTTAAAATAAACCTAAATTCGAGTCTCGAATTTATCAAATTGAAAGCTGGGATCTTCAATAGTTAAGTTTGTAGATTTTTTTTTTTTAAAAAAAAAAATATTTTTTGGATCAATAGTACAGCTTATTGGTTTTTTGGTTGCAAGTGAAGAATCGTGAATAGATTTCCCAATGATCTACAATATATTGATGTTAAGTAGTGTTAAGCTGCTCCTGGAAAGTGAAATCAAGAAAGGATTTTGACTTCCCTAGTGAACCCACTTCCTGATCAGTTCCTCTGATTATTAAAGCAATTGACTTTACAATAGGGCCATTTGCCAAGGTTGGATATTAATTAAGTTTAATTTGTTTAAACGACGTCACAAAGGCTCCAGTCCACTGATGATTGTGAAACCGCCCTAGCAATGAATAAAGACTAAATACATCCAAAGAAAATAATAAAAAATAAAAAATAAAAAAAAAATGCTTGCACTCTTTGTCTCCCCATTACAGGAGTGGGAAAAGGTTGCAACGTCCCAAGGAGCACTTAATTTTATCAGGGTAGTGACTATTATGCCCTTTCAAGCTAATTAAAAAAATAACCTGCCATTAATTTCTGAAATAATAATATTCCCAACTAATTCAGAGATACTCTCACGATGATTCCCCTCCAAACTTTTGTTGCGTCTGTTTAACTCTTTGCGAAATGCTCTCACCTAATATCTGTCGTCGGATTTTATGCAGTCCATCGGAGTGGTTTCCCATCTGGGGAAGTTGGTAACCGTTCAATGTTCTTTAATTTTAGTCGTTTTTTTTTTTTTTTTTTTTGTTCAATTTAATTTTAGTAGTTGCTATCAAGAAAAAAGTTACAAAATGTTCATTCTTTTTCTATAAATGATGTATTCTTACCGTTGCTTTCAATGCGGATTTTTGTGGAAGAAAGTTGAAGATATATTCAACAGCGAATATATTTTTTTCCCTTTTTTTTCTGGGCAGATTCAATATTAATGAATATTGATTGAACATGGGGGAAGTTGTTTACGAGGAAAATGCGAGGACTGCAAAGACTTTGATAACGACAGAGCCGACTGCCGACATGTCTCTTCCTTTTGTTTTGGCCGGACTAGTCGAAGAATAACTTGTATGCTTTAGGGAGAACAAATTGTTTGTATAAGATTGATAATAAACGGACATAATTGTTTAGAAAGAAATATTAATATATATATTCGTTTTATGTTCAGTTTAAGAGAGGAATAAATAAAGGCAGTATGGTCATTTGGTAGAGGTGTGGTCAAAGTTATGAGCACGCAAAGACAAACGTGGGGATATATGATGGAGAAGAGTGGCCGCTCCACAAAAATTGTGAGTGGGGAATGACCCCCACGGCCGCGCACACTCGATCAACATTTGTGGGACCCGTGGGCCGTAGACATCAGACATGTGTTGGGATACGGTAAGGCCCACCCACCCAGCGCACGAGTTTGTGTTTGTGGGAACCATTAATTGTCCATGCCTGGGCCTGAAAAGGTACAGAATACAAAGCAAAAACATATTTTTCTAATTGAAAATCCACCTTTTTTTTCTTTCTTTTTTTTTGGTGCCCCCACGTCCCTCGTTGCTGCACTCGGAAACCGCCACATGTACTAATGTGATCCACGTGTCAGTGCGCACCCACCACTATCACACGCGGACGTCCCTTTTCCTGTTTTCATTTTTATCCTATATCCTTATCTCGGTTAAGATGATGCTGTACACATATAGCTTTACATTCATCTCAAATCCAACACACTCAACTATCTTCCATTCTTTAATCAATCCAAACATTAAAACACCAATGACATTCAAATGTACACAAGGTTAAAATCAAGTTAAATCTCATTCCCTTCTATTGTTCTCTATTCCCATCTTCAAACGTCTTACTATTTTTTTTTCTCCTCATTTATATATTTTAAACGTCTTCCTTTGAATGCCTAAAATTGACTTGGATGGATTGTGTCCTACTTCGATCAATGGAAATGTGTTTGCCCCACTTAATGCATGTTGTTTCTCACACGGCCATTGGCTTTTATCTCAATCGGATTGATCTAACGTGCTTCAATCGATTGAAGTCTGTCAGTCTGATTTTACGTACAATATTTCTCACCTACTTGCATGCCCCATTTTCTGATTGATCGATCAATTGGAGTGCACTTCGATCAATCGAAGTCTGTTAAATACTTTAATGCATGTCATTTCTCACATTTTGCACACGTGCCCTTCTCGATCCCGATATGATCCATCGAATCCAAGCTTTGATAGATCAAAGTCTCTCCCAAAACACATTATTTAAAACCAACACCAAAGCATCACCTACTCCTAATGATCAAATGCCTACATGTCCATTTTCTCACTATTTGTTTGTTTCCATTGCTCACTTATACTATATAATTTTCCTTTTATTTTTAATCATTACGATATGGTATATATATATATTTTAGAGAGTGTTATACTTAAGGGCTTGATAGGGTGGTGCGATTAACCCCAATGTCTCAGAGTAGTATGACCACACTTGAGAGTTAAACAAGGTGGTGTGGCCATTCCCGATGGCTCAGGTTCAGGGATAGTCAACCATCTCCTCACTTCCAAGGAGGTGGCCAGCCATCCTATGAGTGATTGAGGTGGTCTAATCACTCCAATAATCGTCTTAAAGGATAAAATAGTGGTTGAGTACATACTGTTTCTCATGGGGTGGCCGACCATTTGAAGTGATAGTTTAGCTATCCTTTTACTTACTTTTAATTATTATTATTATTTAAAAAAAAAATGCTTACTATACCCAATTTAGACCATCCATTTGAAAGGTTTTTGGATTTGCAACCCTACAATTTCAAGAATTTCCAAGAAATTACTGCAGCCTGCCTTCGACAGAATCATTAGCCGATCGACTATATATTAGGAGTGGCTTTTAACATTATTTTTTATTTTATTTTAGTAGTGCTATAAAAGCCTCGTTTGTGACCCTCTTCCTACTGTCCACTCTTGTTCCCTTCTCTGTCTCTCTCTCTCTCTCTCTCTCTCTCTCTCTCTCTCTCAACGTGTCTCGTGTGTTTGTTTGTGTGTTCGTATGTTTTGGGTTCTCCTTTCGTCTTTCAAGGATGGGTGAGGCTGTTGAGTTCTTCCACGCCAATGGGTATGCCAATGGGTATTCCAATGGGTTCTCAAAGAATTGTGAAGAAACCAATCAGCTCGACAATATTATCGCCTGTAGTTGGTATGAAGAACAGATTGATGATGATCTCAAATGGTCTTTTGCTTTGAAGAGGTTCGTACAAAATCTTCGTCCATCAACAAATCTCTCCAAATAAGAATGTGATTGTCAAACCGTCGAGAAAATAATTTCTGAGGCCAGATATTCTAGAGATTGACCAATATTTCAATATCGTGATTTACATAACATTATTCTTTCTTAATTATATAATTTACGTAAATCCTTGCCCTTTGTTTGTTTATATATGGCATTTTTGCCTTTTCCGGCCACTACACTAATTGTTCGTTTTCGTTATTAATTAATCGAGAAATAATATTTTGCAACTTAAAGACAATTATTGACACAATTATTTGCCTTTATTATTATTATTATTATTATTATTATTGATTTTTTATTTTTTATTTTATTTTTTTTTAAAAATAAAAAATACAAAACCAGACCCCAACTCATTTAATTTTCTTGATTTTGTGATTTTTTGTTTAATAAAGAAAATTAAAAAAGTTAATAATTGTATTATAGGGTGATAACGTATCATATCTTTAATTAATTCTGTGTATGTGCAGGGTACTCCATAAAGGGACTAGCGAATATCAGGACATAGCTCTCTTAGATACCAAGCGTTTTGGGAAGGTATCTGCGGTTTCCTTTTATAAGTTTGTACCTCAAGTTAGCTCTCATTTTCCTTTTCTTTTCTTTTTTTCTTTTTTTTTTCAATATATATATATATGTATATTGTTAAATATTCTTTACTCTTAGTTCTAAACTACCGACCTTAGTTATTTTCATCACCAAATTTAAAAATGTGCAACTTGACTCCATTTAACTACTAGACGGTTATAAATTATACCTTTCTGAGCATAGGACATTAAAACATATTGAAAAATGTCGCATCTTGAACTATTTAAATTGTCTTTAAAAACTATTAATTAAAAAAAATGAAAGGGTTGTCCGAATCGCCCGCATAGCCTGTAAGACTCTGTAAATGTGGTTCTACGTGCCACCCTTAAAAATGAAACACGGGTGGTTCTGCCACCTCTTTGTTTTTTTTTTAAAAAAAATCTTTTAACAATTTTAAGAGCATTTTGAAAACTTAAAGTCAAAAAAATTAGTATGACACAAATGCACATTTTTTATTTATTTTAACGCCAAATATTAACGGAGGTTATAATTTATAATTAGGTAATAGTTAGAAAATGTTAAATATTTTATCTAAAATTTAGTGGTCTAAAATTTAAAAAAGAGTTGTCATTTGAGAATGCTAAGTGGATTAGCTAATGATTTTTGTACATTATCTTAGTGTACATCAAGATACATTAGGTGTGAGACCTCATGCATGAGTCCCACGCCTAATATATTTTGATATGCACTAAAATGACGTGTAAATAAAACATGTGAAGTGGATTTTCGTAATTTTAATCTGCATTTATTTGAGATTGATATTTGATCCTCTAATACCGGGCCCAGTGTAGTACTATCATCATCCTGCAGGCCTAACTTTTTGGCGGTTGATCGGATATAGGTTTTGGTGATTGATGGGAAGATGCAGAGTGCCGAGGTGGATGAGTTTATTTATCATGAATGCTTGATTCATCCCGCTCTCTTATGTCACCCAGAGTGAGCCTAATCCCATTATTGTATACTGCAATTTATTTATTGTTTAATATTTAAATAGTCCCGATACTTTTATATTTCCGAACAAAATAATAATTTTAAAAATTATAAAAGGAAGGGATGGAAATCCCAACAAACACCCTAATAGAGTTATTAACTTTTAATCCGGACTTTGTGTTGGATTAAATAGCCTAAATTTTATATTTTTTAATTATTATGTGCAGTCCCAGAACTGTGTTTATAATGGGTGGTGGCGAGGGGTCCGCAGCCAGGGAAGCACTCAAGCACAAATCAATGGAGAAAGTAGTTATGTGCGATATTGACCAGGTAATTAAATAACAAATTATTAATAATAATAATTATTATTATATTGTAGTTGTTCCAGGCCGGCTTCGAATCAGATTCACTTGGAAATTGGCATTTTCATTTTTTGTTTTTTTAGATAAAAAGAAAATAAATAAGGAATATCCCCCCACATAGATTGTCAAATTCCTTTAGATAATTGCTTTTTGACTTTTTGTTTTGGGCTACGGCCTACGGGAAGGTGTGGTGGTGTATAAACAAAATCTAATATATAAATTAGTTAATACTGAAAAAGGTAATTTATATATAAGAGTACTAGTAGCAGTCTCCTTATATTGGTTCTTTTCTCTAAATATAGGAAAAATTTCACCAAAACTCACAAAAACTGCCCTACAATAGACACCCCATATTTACATGTTTTTTTCTCTCTCTCCTTCACGGCTGGCTTCATCTATCACTTCGTCGCATCCCTTCGTCTCCTTCATCTCCTTCTCTTCTTTTGTGTTTCCTTTCTTTTACTCATTTTTTTCTTCAAGATGAACAGAGGGTTAGACGAAAGAGAGAGACCGTGAGAAAATCCAAGAGATCAGAGAGAGAGAGAGACCGGGAGTTTGAGAGAATGAACCCGGGAGAGAGAGATGCAGATGGAGAGGGAGATCGCCGGAACCCGCGAACCCAGAGGAGCCGATCGTTGATGGGTCGCCACCGGTGAACCCAAGTGAGACGATTTCCGGCGAAGCAGAGTGTGATTTTCGGTGGGTCTTCGGTTGATCAGCCGGAGAAGACGGGTGAGCAGGAGAGAGAAGATGAGTGGGAGAAGAAAAGAAATTGATAAAAAAAATAAAAGTAGGAAAGAGAACAACTAATAAAATAAGAGTAAAAAATAATATTTAATCGGTATAAGGAAAATTAAGAGAATCAATTGTGTGGTGTTTTTTTTTAGAGAAACAAAAAGTGGTTTTGTTCCCTAAATATAGGGAAAATGGTTGGAAAACTGCTGCTAATACTCTAACAGCATCTCTGGTAGAGTGTCGTTTTATAAAATTTTGCCAACACAAGGAGAGGGGTACGGTGGTGGTAGTTAAAATAGTATATAAAATATTTTAAATAAAATATTTGAAGGTTTGTTGAGAAAAAATCTATTTAATTTTAAAGTCAACTGCATTTGGCTGCTTAATGTAATGGCAACCTTATTTAAACGTGGATTTGAAATGATAATTAATATACGGTGGGTTTGGGCCACTTATTAATTAATTTGTTTAATGTAATAATTTCAAAGAACAATATTTAATAATATCTTTAATTATACAAATATTCTACAAAGTTGATATACCAAGGTCTAGTAATTATTGAATATATATATATATATTATACCTATTAGTAATCTGGATTTGCCAAAATCCTCACTTCATATCAAACTTAAAAAAAACAAAGGCTTTATTGAGACGGTTAACAAGGTCTTTCTTATTGAAAATATGATATCATCTTATGCAGAATTATTGGTTGCACCAGCAACTGGCCGACAACTTGAACAACATTAAAATTATTATGGTATGAGGGGAGAGGGTACGTAATCAGGCGGTAAAACCAGCCTTGCAGGAATGCAAGTAATGATAAAATAAGAGAACAAATTAACAATGCTAAGAAAGCTAAGTATAAAATAGGTAATTTTTGTGAACAAAGTGAGTAGATTTTATGATCAACCTTAATAGCTAGAGGAATAGATTTTTCAACAGATTTTGTATGATCAGCCTTTTCTTCTGTTCGATCAAGTTGTTGACCAATGATATGAAGAGATTGATTAACAAAATTGTTTTGTTCAATAATTTTTCGAGTATCAGAATGAGTGGTGTCATATATATATATATATATATATATTTTAACAATGGCTGATTAAGGGCTACTCAGTTTTGTGAGAGATTTGTGTAGTAGGTAGAATTACTCAAATATTATCTCTATTTTTAATTTGTTATATACAGTAATTTTCATATTCGTTTGTACCGCTTGTTGCAGGAAGTTGTAAATTTCTGTCGTAGATATTTGACTGTAAATCAGGAGACTTTTTCCCACAAGAAGCTTAATCTTGTTATTAACGATGCCAAGTAAGTAGTTTGCTCTTTGTTCAGCATCCCATTGTCACTTGTTATGATATAAAGCTAACTGTATTTGAGCAAATTAAATGTTGTTGTTAAAGGGCTGAATTAGAGAAGAGGAATGAGAAATTCGATATCATAGTCGGAGATTTAGCAGACCCAGTTGAAGGAGGGCCTTGCTATCAACTCTACACAAAATCCTTCTACGACAACATTCTCAAACCCAAGCTCAATGACAATGGCGTCTTTGTCACCCAGGTCGGTCGTCACTCCAAAATAGGTCATCGATCTTCTTCTTTTTGCTTGGCCCGGTAAATAAAACTGACCGGAAACATCGATCCTGCTTTAATTTTTATAGGCTGGACCGGCAGGCATTTTCACCCACAAGGAGGTTTTCACCTCCATATACAACACAATCAAGCAGGTCTTCAAGTGTAAGTCGTCTCTCCCGAAACATTAGTCCACTTGGTCAAAGATTTATGACATCGATCTCCTCCGCATGTTTGCAGATGTGATGGTATATACAGCTCACGTGCCATCTTTTGCGGATACATGGGGATGGGTTATGGTATGTTAATTAACAGAGGCTTGTTTGGATAGAATTAATGCATGGATTAATTAATTCGAGCTTGCTTGGTCGATCGTTGTTTACGTTAATATATATATGTGTGTGTGTTTCAATTAATCCAGGCCTCAGACCAACCTTTTCCTATTAATGCTGAGGATATGGACCAAAGGATTGAGGCAAGAATTGATGGCGAATTACTCTATTTGAATGGTGCTTCGTTCCTCTCCTCTGCCACCATGAATAAGACGGTTGCGTTATCGTAAGTGATCACATCTTTCTTAATTTGACGTACGTGATATTAGAACCAAAAGTTTTGATTTCAAATCTTGTATATCTCTATCAACTCATCCCCCATTTCAATTAAATATTATGTATGTCTCATTTCAGGTTGTTGAATGAAACCCATATCTATACCGAAGAAAGTGCAAGATTCATTCATGGACATGGGGTGGCTTACCGCCATTGAAGTCACAAGCAAAAGGCCAGGGTTTTTTCTTTTTAGTGGGGGTTATTGCTGTGCAGAGGAAAATCATTGACGCATTGGTTCTAACCGATGGGTGTTAGGGAATTATGGCTTTTATTATATGTTTCTTACAAATTGAAGTGTCAATCCATGTGATAATATTTACAATCGTGAACGTACTATCACCGCAACAGATTAGATCGATTATACTCATTTTCATAACACGTAGACTGTTAAACGAGTTTGTAAGAAGTTATAGTAAAATTTGTAATGAACCAAACATTTTTCTTTAGCTGTTATGAATAAATACGAGGCATTCCTCCATTCAGATTGTTATGATGGAAGTAGTTCTTGGTTTTCATGATGTGAATGAATTGAAATTCCTTCTAGCTATTGGATTGAGCCTTTGATGACATCCATCTCATCTAAAATTCATTGATGTATCATGTATGGTATTCAAAATCGCATTCTATGAAGTATCATTTAAGAGCCGTCATCGTGAGCAGAGCGATACCGTTGCACCCGACACCTCCTATATATCCGGCGGATCGAGACGTATGTGTTTGAAAGAAAAAAAAAGTATGTATGGTATGTGCCAAAGTGAAAGACATTAAATTTCCAAATATAAATGTTTCATGGCAATAATATTAATAGGTAGAAGATCTGCATAACGCTAACATAAACCCCATAAAAACGAAAAACAACAAAGTCAAGAGTAGCGAAGAAATTAAAGCTTCCCATACTCAGGTTCGCTTAACGGGGTCGAAGTTGGAAACACCAATAACAGCTCCAAAAATCGCAGAGAGCACGACTCCACCGGAAACAATGCTGAGCAAGAAGTTCTTGAGAGATGGGGTGAGGCCTGGATCCGCCGCCTCAGCCACCTCCGGAATCACCATCGCGGCTGTCAACGCAATCGCTGTTAGGCCGGTCACTGCCTTTTCCTTAAGAGAGGCCTGCGCTCCAAGCTTGCCTGCTTTGGCCTTTGGCTTCACAGACACGGCCTTCTTTGATGGAAATATTATTGCAGGTAAAGGCTTAAAGGAGGACTCGGAGCTTGGCTGGTTTAGCTTGTTCCGGGCGGCAAAAGTTATTGGCATAGCCATTGAAACAGAAGCAGCCATTTTTCTGATCAGTTCAACTTTTTCCCTTTTTCCTGTGGGACGTGTTATTTGCTTGTGGTATGCAGCAGGTTGTGTTGGTTTAGATTCTGGTAGATAGACAAATGAAGGGACGAGGATGGGTGGTGGAAATTAGAGATTTGTAGCTTACGTGTCGCTTGGAAGTTGTCCTACGTGGCGGATTCTCCACATGGGTTTGGAGGATAAGGTTATCCTTCTAGATTGAATCCACTAGAATTAGATTTCACTTGATGGCTTAGAGATGGTTGGCCAGGTGGAATTCTCATCAATTGATGCCTATTGTTTTTACTAAAACAATTATTTAAGGCACTATGAAATTTATTACATAATTAAAGTTAGCAATTAAGTTGTCTAACCATGCATATCATATAAATTTATAGCCGCCTGTGAATTAGATAGGCAAAATGCACAACTGATTAGCAGGGGCGTACAAGCAGTTGCGGTTAGTAGTTATTGCTTTTAACCGCCAACCACATCTGCCTTAGTCGATTATTGAATTTTTGTAGCCACAACCGTCCTGTCTTAATTAGGCGGTTAACAGTTTTAAAATAACCATCAGTTAGCGATTATTGAACTCATAATTGCACCGTATAACCCGCTTGTACACCGTACTACTTATGATCATTGATTGTAAATTTTAAATGCTATAATTCTATCTATGACATGACACTTCCAACTAACTAGTAGATTAATTATTGTTAAATAAATAATAAATAATAAAAATAATAAAAATCCAATAATTGATTTGAAGTGCCTCGACAATCTTATTGAACAATTGTAGGATGAAAATATAACATCTAGCATTAGTTAACTTAAAAATAAGGGTAAAATGCTTCAAAGGTCATGAAGTGTCACTTTTTATCAAATTGGTCCCTAAAATTTAAATTTTATCGATTTACTCCTTAATGTTCTTTATCAAATAGATTAGAACCTTAGAGATTAAATTGATAAAATTAACATTGCATTTACGATGGATTACTATTAAATTTTGATATAATTGTGATTTTAAAAGTCAAGTCACATTAAAGATAAAAGAGAATTTCTTGCTTATAGCATTATTCTAAAATAATAATAAAATAAAAAAAATCAAAAGATAACTTGCTTCAAATTTCAAACACAAATTTAAAACCCAATTAGGCAATTAGTGAGTACAATTTATTATTTATTATTTTTTTAAAAAAACATATAAGGTGAATCTTCTCGTTGTCGTCTATACAATGGATCGAGGAAGATGGGATAAGACCATGAAACATGAAAGTGGGTGAAAGTGTGTGAGACATGTCTCCACTAAAAGATTTGATGTGATTCACGCATCATATGAAGGTTTTAAATATTTTAATCTAATAACTACAATATTATCAGGTGTTTGAATATTCAAATATTCTCTATTTTATGCATTTATTCTATTTTTGTTTTATAAGTCTATTATCTTGATTTTTTTTTTTTCACCATTCATAATCTGTTACGAACCTAAGTTCATAACGGGATAATTTAGATTATTAGAAGGAGCTTGAACCTCACAACTAAAGCGCTGATTTTGATTAATTATTCTATTCCTCTATTTATAACATATCAACCTTTAAATAGAGAAACTATTACATCCCTAAGAAAAATTATGACTAAGTCATCAATTAAGCGACTCTTATGGAAATACTCTTATAAAAATACATGCACAATAATATGTACCTAATATGACTAGAATTGACTTTACTACTTAACGTGGAAACAACGACTAACAAGAAAATAAAGAGAATAACGATTACATGAAAAGAAATGAAATAGTTACTAGTCTTAGCACATATTTATTTTCCCAAATCAAGAGGATTGTAACATTATCCCTCTATATGTATCACTCATTGCAATACAGTTGAATCATACTTCAATATATTCAAGATGTAGCCTTAATTATTCTCTCTTTATCTCTGCTAAAAATTACATAAATATAACCAGAGCAATTATATTTATAAAATAAATTTAAACCCTTTTTGTTAAGATATTCCAAAATAATATATCTTAAATATTTCGATAAAATGAAACATAAATTCTCCCGTGCACTTGTTGCACTTAATCCCAAATCCATTTAACTCATCTCGTGGGAGTTGAGAGCCAAAATTTTGGTTTATAAGGAGCAAAATTTAAAATTAGAGTTTGAACAAAAATTGATTAAATATATTAAAGAATATAACTAAAGAAATAAATAAACAATTTAAAAAAAATTAATTATTTTTTAAAACATATAAATGTAACTTACAATTGATTTTGTCACGCTTTAGTGTTAATTTATTCGGTTGTCGTTGACGAGTTTTTATATTTTGAAATAGCTGCATAATTTTTTCAATATAAAAATATATATTTAAGAACTTGTCATGAAACTTAAAATTAGATCTGAACCGTTAAAAAAACTACAGCACTTAAAAGGCCAAATTACTTAAATTGATCTCTTTAAATCAGTACTAGCACTTCCATACAATCCACGTCATAAGTCTTTCCCAATTCAAAATCATCTAGGAGATTAACATATCTACCCTACGAGTAATACTATAAGGACTCTTGTCCTCCTAAATGTCATGTGATTTTTAAAATTACCACCGGATCAAAATCCAATAATTCAATTATAATTTTAAAAGCCACATGACATTTGAGAGGTACAAGAAAAACTACAGCCCTAATATCCTACGAAATAAGAAAATACGAAATAACAAAGAAAAAAGAAAATTGTATATGTTTTTTCTATTGACCCGCCTCCACTCTCCTTAAATATATGGCCAAGCAAATCAGCCTTGTTAGGATGTCCAGTCTGCTGAGCTTCATCACTGATTCAATGCCTTTTTGAGAGTATGAAGCTCCCTAACCCTCGAAACTCAACACACATTACTACAAGTCACGAATTTAAGATAACATAATCCCACACACACACACACAAACACAAACACATATCCTGTCCATTCAACTTTCTAGCTGCATTGCCTTCAAGCTAAACAAATATTAAAAACTTCTGTTTAAATAATTTTAACTCTAAACAGTTCAACTACACCCTTCTTTGAGGAGGCCCCCCATATCCTGATATCCTTAAATAAAAATATCTGAAATTTCACATTTAATTGAAGATCCATAGTGAGCGAGGGCCTTAAACAATGCGGATTAGCACGGCCTCGGATGAGCTAAGCCGCTGGCCAGCTACTGTAGCTCTGGTCAATTGGGGGCACGACTTTTGCTTATCTCAGTTGATTTGATAGTGAAGACAAGCTCATGAACGGACTTGAAATCCACAGATTCATGGATTTGGTATAACATGAAGCAGTGGTAATGGAATGCCACTAGAAAACTAGTAACTTAAGTCCCACATTCTAACCCAAATCCAAATTGCAGAGGCACTTTTACATAACATTGGCTGAATGGCAAACTGAAATGTGATATCAATTATACAAGTTCATATCCTCAGAAGAAGAAGAAAAGGAACGTACTTGGAGATTACAAAAGCCATCTGAAGCGATGAGCAAAAATCATCTGTTGGTTGCATTTGTTGTTTCAGATCATGTATGGCCAAGATGAACTGCTTGGGGCGGGAGATTGTATCTGATATTAAGCTCCTCAAAAATCTTTTTTATCTCCATAACTAATTCTGTTCTTCGCCTGGTCTTCTCTCCAATGTCTTGAAAGTTAATTGTGTGAAAGACAATCAGAACCATCTTTATCTTATTTACATTTTCGATCTCCTTCACCACCAAATTGTGGTTAGCATGCCAGTGTTGTGGATTTTTCTCCAAAAACCTGACCAAACAAAAGCGAACAGGGAAAAGGTTAAGGCAAAAGAGTAGTACGTACTTATGGAACAACTTAGTAGTATCAAGACGAATTCAGGATCTTAAATAAAGATTGGGTGTTGTTATGTCACTATCTTTACCAATCAAGTCAGGTTATATTAGAAAAATTGATTTTAACTTTGACTTGCCTGTTTAGTTTGAAACCTCTATCAATTCTTTATAGTTTTTTTTTTTTCCTGATCTACTATAGCTTAACACTGTCAAGTCTGGCATCACAAAGGAATCCCACGTGTGATGTCTCGTATAAAAATCAATGTTTTTAAAAGCGATTAATTCCTATAACACACCCCCACAAACAATTTTTACGAAAATGCCTTTGTTAAATTTTGAATGTTTTTCCCCCGATCGTTATTCTTTCATGAACGATCGATGGAAGCCCTAGTTGATGCAGCCAACCATCCTTTATCCCTTTCCGAATGTTCGAAGTTCCCACCACGAATGTTTGAAGCCCCTATAGCAAACGTTTGATAACGTGTTGTACTATGTGTCACAGGGTACATCTCACGCATTCAGCATATGTGTAAGATCGTACAACGAACATTTGCTAACCCTAAATAGTATACGAACGTTCGAACCTCACTTGAAGAACGTGCGCCAAATGATAGATTAGTTGATTCTTATCCTTTACATTATTTTCCCTATAAATACCTCTTCCTATACGTTTTCCGTGCACCATTTCTCCTCATACACTTATTTTATCTCACTTTTGATTAAAGGAAAGTTCTAGAGATAAAGGGATGAGTTTGGTAGATAGTCCACCAGAGGTAACCCTTGTTGTCCAACTTCTCTTTTCATACTGTTAATATTTTATCCTTATTAAGTTCTGTGTTTTTACAAATTTCAAGCACGCAAGCTCTAAAAATTATCCTTTGAAAGAAAATGTTTTTTTCTCAACAAAAGTATAAGCTCACTCTTGATTTCATAAATAGTTACGGTGACATGTTTTAAAATGCCCTTATTATGCTATTAGAAGCCTTAAATTAAGAGTTAGCACGTTAAAATAGATTGTCTTTAGATTTTTAGGCATTCTGGTAATGCCAAATTTTCTCTGAGCCTTGCACGAACGTTCGTTACCCGTGAGCCGAACAATCATTCTTATTGCCGAACGTTCGAAGTGTACCAAAAATTCTGAAAATATGGTTTTATTTATGGATTAAGGAGTGTTATTAATCTTAGGATATGTTTTGTAGTAGCAAGAACCTAGGATATCCTAGTTTATGGATGAACGGACGAGGTAAGTAAATACTTGCAAAACTAATTTCACAATAGATGTGATATGTCAGCTGACTAAGCATGATTTACTTTTCTTAATGATATGTTATAAGCCTGTTAAATTTCCATAGCATTGATAACTATTTCAAGACAACTATTACTATTTTGTAATAACAATAAATGAACCATACTATTGTATCGTATGACATGGTACACTGTTTAGTGTGGAATAACGGTTATGGGCTTACTATTATATGGGTTGTTCTTTATGGTTAAATGTTTATGATATGTTATGATGGGTCTTGGATCCAATGGTTATTTTGTGACCAGCACATCATGCTTGAATGTGGGTCACGGTTACGGCTTTGTTGTAGGGTGGGCCACTTGAAATCGGACTCAGTCGGGCTGTTAGTATATGACGGTGTACGTACATATTTGGGACACTTGTGTGATATTACAAGTTTCTCGGGACAATACCAACCCTACTGGGAATGGGTAAATATCTTGGATAGACCATGAGGGATTGAATTATGACATATAATTATAGCATGTTTTTCTTTGCATGAAAATATAAGTGCTTGTTACTAGAACTATGCCTTCGGAACTGACAAAAAACAAGAATTTTTTTAATATGCATAGTAACGAGAGCAACACAAGCAATCTTTCTGAAAATTCACGTTTATGATTCCGTAACTAAATGAGTACTTGAGGCTTATTACATAACCAGTCTTGTAATGATTTATTTACTAAGTCTTAAACTTACATAGTATCCGTTTCCCCCCTCCTCGTTAAACACCACGGTGTTTGGGATTTAGCAGGTTCCAATGTTGGACCGATAAATTCGCTAGGATGAAGACGTCAAGCGAATGGTCCCTTGGTAGCAGGTTTGTTTAGGTTGGATTCAATTTTGGATAACTCTTGGTCTATGATTGATGATATCATTATTTGAGGTTAAATTATTTTAGATTTTCAGATTTCATAATCTTCAACTCTGATAAGATAATAAGGGTGGTTCCATTAGGCAATTACTAGTTAATTGTTCTAGAGGCACTGCTAGCAACTCTCCAAGTTAAATAGAACCATTACCTAATTTTGGGGGCGTCAGAAAAAGTCCCAATTTTCTAAGAGAACTGATAAACCATGTCTGGATCATCAGGCTCCTCTATTAGAGTGTAGTCAAATCTCAGATAATGGTAGAGTAGAAAGAGACTATGCAAATCAAAATCAGAACTATAAATAATTGATTTTTCACTGTTAAGACCATCCTGTTAGATCACTGTGATTTCTCCTAGAGTATGGAGATTTGACGTACTGGATTATGAAACTGATGTAGAACTAAAACTATGATACCAAAATTGAAGTAGAACAAAAGCTCTGAACCAAAATTTGATGCAGACCAAAACTGTGTCGAGTAACTCGTGAACAGTGCACATAAACAGTACCCATGACGAATATTTTCCGTTTGTGAATCATATGAGAATTAGGTGGTTTAGGATTTAAAATTAGGGTTTTAAAGAAAGCATTGGTCTAAATTTCGAAGGTTTCCTAGAAAATTGTTGGAAATTTCAAAGGAAAACATAAATGACAAAGACAAACCTAAGCATCACACCTCCGATAAGGTTGCATCACACAATCCTAAAGGCAATAGTTGCTGGAATTTTTACTCTTCAATCATCATCATAGAAGAAAATCCTTACATCTTTATTTATAGGCGTCTAATGCCTAACCCTAATGGACTTGGACTCCTTGGCTTCAACTACTAAGCCTAAACCAAATAGCTAGTGAAACCTAATAAATTCAACCCAATACCAATAATAAGTCAAAATACAAAAATAAAACCTACTTAGACTTGAACTAAATTATGCAAGCTCCCAAGTAGGCTCCACATCATCTAGCATATGCCAGAAAGCATCTTTTCTATGCCTTTTATAAACTTTATAAGGGTGCTTCCATTTGTCTCCATCATCTCTCCCCGGTTTCAGAAAACTTGTCCTTAACGAGTTAAGGGCATGAAGTTGGGGTTGAGGCGTTGGAACTTAGAATCAGTGATCCAAGTACAATAAAAAAGTAGACACCCATTCCATTTGATGAGATACGTTTGATGGCCACTTCCATTAGTAGACATGAGTTGATGATCAATAACATCTTCGATCTCTTCCTGCACACAGGGGGCTGGTAGGAGTTTACAAACAATAGCATCATTAGGTTCATCTTCATCATGCCCTTGGCATAAAGCGAGATCTTCAATATTGAAGAGATTACTTATACCCATATCCTCTTGCAAGGCAAGAACAAAGGCATTAGAACTAATCCTCTTGAAAATTTTGTAATATCTTTCATTGTTAGTTCGAACTGTCACCATGTTTCATTCCTTGAATTCAACAAACGTTCTCCAAACCAAAATGTGCTTTGTAGCTCTCGTTGCTGATTGCAATCTTTTATTGCACATCATCATGTATCTCACGCATATGTTTGGCAAAAGCATCAACTTCAACACTAGGGTGTGCTTGAATAAGTGAAGGAACCAAATAAATTGACTTCCTAGGAAGTAAACCCATTACACTCTCAAAGGGAATACGACCTGTAGATCAAAATTCAACCACAGGAAGTATTTGATGCCAATCAACATGGTCTCTGTAAAGTTTTGTAATAAAATGTAAAATTGAAGAGAATATTACGGAAGATAGCGGAAGGAAAAAGAGACAAGAGATTTGGGGTGATTCGACCTTAAAGGCCTACATCCGCCATTGGAATTTTCCTAAGGGCTACATTTTGCTTTTATTTAACTTGATATGTTTACAATACATAAGTCCCTATTTATAGGGAAATTGTGGTAGGTAGAGAGAATACAAGAAAAGGTAATGAACTCCTAGAGGTTTGATTACTATACACAACTATGGTAAATAGGTCAATAAGGAATTTGAACCAAACCCAATATGGAAAATTTCTATATTCTAACATCCCCACTCAAACTCAAGGTGGAAGCTTGAGTTTGGAAAGGAAATAATTGATTTTTTTTTTATGACATTTTTTTTTCCAGCTTTTTTATTTATTTATTTTGCTGAAATGGATCTGGTGCAGCAAGGACCAATGTCAAAAGTGAGCTCAGCCTTTTGATCCTTTGATGAAGCTGATGACAATCCTATGTTGTAGGAACAAAAGCTTGGATGTGAGCTTGGCCAAGGCTTGAATTAAGTGCGACACAAAGCCAAATCTAGGCGTGAGACCAGGAGGCGGCTGTTGGAGACGGCAGTCGAACGGTGACCGGAGGTGGCAGCCAAACAGTGGCCAGAGGTGGTGATCAGACAGTGGCCAAGAATGGGCCAAAAGATAGACAACTTATCCCAAAAGCTTAAGCTAATTGGAATTAGGGAATTTAATCATTTAATTAATATTCTAACACTCTTCATGTGCAGACTTAAACTCCTCCTTAACAAATGAGCCCAACATGTGAAATATTAATTGAAATGGGATGCAAATAATATATAGAAGGTTCAAACTCAAAATTTCACTCTGATACCATGTAAAGTTTTGTAATAAAATGTAAAATTAAAGAGAATGTTGCAGAAGATAGCCAAAAGGAAAGAGAGATGAGATTTGAAGTGGTTCAACATTATAGGCTTGCATCTACCACTGGAATTTTCCTAATGGCTACATTTTGCTCTTATTCAATTTGATATGTTTACAATACAAAAGTTCTTATTTGTACATCACTGAAGATGGTGTTCGGACATGTGTTTGATAGAGGTCCGAGAGTACATATTTGCTGTTGTCTGGACATGGTGGCTTGATTACACATGAAACCCTAATCATCTACGGACATGCTCAACTCATGTCCGGATGCCGCCATGCAGAATTGAATCAGACTTTTCTTTTAAAGGCTGGTTCCGTTAATTTTTGAGTAGCTCTCTCCTACACGATTTTCAAGAAAACTCATAAGGGTTTAGAAAGCCTTTTGGTACCAAGCATCATTACCATTGTTTTCATAACATGGGTGCTTAGGGTTGTGTGCCAAGAATCTTTCCATGCTTTGAAGCGAAGGTTCTTGGAGTAGAAATCAAGCCACGTTGAGCTGAAGAAGGCCACCACCTTCCCCAACTCAGAGGCGAAAATCTTTCATCCCCACTCATCTTGCCCCTATGGGACTACAATGAGGCCACAATGACCACCCAAAGTGTACTCCCCCACCACCAAAAACCGGTATGATATGTAAGAACCTTTTTGTGCAATGAAGGCCTTGTTCCCCTCCCTAGATGAGTTGATAAACGTTGTGTCCTTTGGCAAACGAACCATTGTCTTTGTCAATTTTTTAGCCAAGGAATGCTAAATTTCCCAAGCAACATAACGCAGGACAATCCATGTCTTCTCTCAACCAAACGCAGGAATGACACCCCTTCAAGCACCAACAACTCAAACACTTTAGACTCTATGTAAAACAAACTAATGTATCCCATCATCCGTTAGCTCAAGTCCCAAGAAGAAGCACAACGGAAACACACAATAGAAGGGTTTCGACACACGCCAACGAGAGGGAGAATAGATGGAACCCAAAGCAGCAAAAAGACAGGAAGAGAAGTTGACTCCCTCAATGAGCTAATCTAGAAACGGCTCACAAGGTAGTAAAGGTTCTTGAATCCATGAACCTAATGCTCATTTAATTCGTCCAAAGCCACCAGATAGAGAGAGAGAGAGAGAGAGAGAGAGAAGAGGAGTTTTCTTGCAAAAGGCTTGAGGTTCAAGCTCCAAGAGTTAAAACCACAACCTTTTCTCTAGTTTCTTTCGTTTGAAAGGTGTATTCAAGTTATGTGGTGATGTATGTTGTGTGAGTGTGTGTTGGAGAAGTGATTAATGAGAGAAAGCAAGGGTTTTTCAAAGGAGAAGTGTTTTGAAGGGGCTTGTGTCCCCAAATGAGTTTAGGTATTGTAGAGGAGAAGTTTTTAGGGTTGATGAGTGTTGATGGGCAAGTCTAGGTCACATTTAAAGAGCTAGTTGAAGAAGAACATGGAGGAGGATGAAAGTTGTGATCTTTTGAAAGAGATTGTATTTTAAGCTTAAAACAGTGTTAGGGGGAGAAAAGGAAGCATCTTTAGGGCTCTAGGACGTCAGGGGATCTCACAATACCATGTTTGATCGGACCCTAAAATCCCTGTTTGATTAGACTAGAGGTTTATTTGAGCGGGTACAATACGAATCACATGGTACCGCTGGAGATCTCGCAAAACAGTCAAGATGGAAGTTCCCGATTTTGAAAGAAAGGTAAATCCTACGCTATTTAGTGATTGGCTTTCTTCTACTGAATAATACTTTGATTGGTATGATATGAAGAATGTTTGGAGAGTGAGATTCGCCAAGATGAAGCTTGAAGGCAAGCTAAAATACGGTGGACAAGTGTTGAAGGAGATATAAAAATAAAAATAAAAAATGGAATTACCGTCTATAGGCACATGGCAAGAAATGAAAGTAAAGCTTCAAGAGAAGTATATGCCTGCTGATTATCATATGATAAATTGGGTGAGCAATTAGTCAATTTAAAACTGGGCAACATGTCGGGGAAGAAATATATGCAGAAATTTGATGAGCTTAAGACTTGAAGTCAAGTTGTGGAAGACCCCACCATCGCTAGCTCGGTCCAAAACTGGTATGAAGGTTGATAAGACGAGAATTGCTTCGGCAGCCAGTATATAGCATGGAGCAAGCACTCCAAGTGGTCTTGACAAAATACTTTTCAATCATCATCATAGAAGAAAACCCTTGCATTCTTATTTCTAGACATCTAATGCTCAACCATAATGGACTTAGACTCAGCTTTAACTACTAAGCCCAAACCAAATAACTAGTGAAACCCCATAAATAAAACCCAATACCAATAATAAGTCAAAATATTAAATATAAAACCCAACTAAACTTAAATTAAGTTATGCAAGCTCCCAAGTAGGCCTCGCATTATCTAGCATATGCCAAATTAAAGAGCCTCAATAAATGGGGAGATATTTAGTTTATATACATTAAAACTCAACACTTCATGACCATTTTGAAAACTATCACAACATGTCCTTGCGATTTAAGAGTACAGTGCTTATACATCCAAGTCGAAGTTACTTCTGGTAGGAATAAATCTGCAACACCTTTTTGATGTTCTAACAACTTGCATTACAAAAACATAATTGTACTAGATTATGCCCAATTTATCCTTTTAAAAGCAAATTAGCATAAAGACATTAGTTTCAAATTATCATAATAGTCTCACATAAATTGCATCATTATTTATAATGAAAGGAAGAGCGAGGGTTTTGTTAACTTACTTTTTAATTTTATCTTTCAGCATCCCAATCCTCTCTACTGGTGTCATAAAATCAATCGAGAATTCAACAGAATCACCCATATCAGGGCTCCTGTAGTAATTGCTGATGGGTTTCGTGGCCAAAACTGAATTTGGATAGTATACCTTTTCAAAATCAAGCTTCAGGAAGATTGTTGTAAAAATGTTCATCTCTTCAACCATCAACTGTCAAAGACCAGATATCAAACAGAGTTAATGAAGTATTCCCCTCAAGACGAAATACATTGAAGGGGGAAAAAAGAAAAGAAAAAAGGTTATTTTTAGGTTACCGTAACACCATCAATGACACATCGATCGCCAACATCAAATGGATGCATTACAAAGACAAAAATAATAGCTTCAAATATAGTCTTGCAGGTATTTCCAAACATAAAAGCCGCCACGACAAGCTGTGACGAGAGAAAGACAAGAACTTTTGTAGTTGCAATTTCCATCAAAAGAAGCCACACAAGAATGGTCACAACAATCAGGATCACTGTCACAAGTTTGTTCAACTGCTTGACAGCAGTTTTGGTGTCGTTTAAAGCATGTGCTAGTGCTTTGCGGCCCTTGTAGACCTTCACCTGTACAATCACAGACATGAATGAAAAAGCACTCTCTACATTGAACACATCATAATTAAGTTCAGCAACTCTTTTTACTATATTTCAAGATTCATTTTGGTAGAAACCCATACGGGTTAACCTTCAGAAACTCCATGTTGTGACAACTGAAACCGATGCATAATTATGAAATGGTGCTTCCACTGTCTTGCAGTTACATGAAAGATTTGAGAAAACGAAAATAATCAACTAGACACATCAGAAACTTTAAAAGTTTGGTTTTCTTTGTATTGTCACCTAAAAGAAGAAGAAAACAAAAGGTAAATTTGGAAAACAAGCATAGGTTATCAAACTCTCTTTTTGACTTCCCTTGTTATAATATGCTTCGTATATTCTTTCTCAAAGTATACAAGGTGAAAAACTTTTGCAGTTTCAGTGTTGCATATTCTAATGACCAAGAAAAGAACTCAGGTACTAAAAGCATGCTATGAGCGAAGAGATTCACGAGACAACAGAAAAACTGCAAACCGAACTGAAACTTCAAAGTACAAAAAGAAATTGTCTTACCACCCAGTCTGTAAGATCTTTTCTGTCGATCCTTCCTGTCTCTCCTCCTCCCAACAGTGGAAACACAAGATCCACTTCTTCCTTAATCATGAATCTCAGAAGGTCGTCCTCATCAATGTACCTACTCATAAATATAAGATGTTGATAAAAGACCAATATAGAGAGAAAAGGACTAGCTAGGACATCAAGAAACTTGTCTAAAAGGTAGATTTTCTCACTTGCAACCAGGCTGAGCGACATTCCTGAAAATGTGATAGGCAGCGGCAGTTGCTTCCATCTCATTGGTAATCTCCTTATCTGTCTGCTCACCACCTTCGTCATCAACACTCTCATCTAGTACATTCGAGATTGTGGACAGCCCTGTACTCATCACTGCATCAACCAACACCTTCATGGTCCAAGCAGAAACCTTTTCTTGTTTCATCTTATGAAGTTTCCCCATATCGATTACCTCTTTCTCCTTCTTTCCTTTACTCTTCTTCGTACTCCGGAAGCTCAACTGACCAGTGCTCACTGATCTCCCAACCCGCTCAGCCTCCTCTATAACGGCAGGCCCCGAAAGGGTCTGAAGTACATACTGATGGAAGATTGATTCCTGGATTCTATCAAAGAAGGTGTTCACATGGAAATTCGATGCCAAGATTTTTAGCAACAAAGTCTTCAATAACCACAAAAATGCTCCAACTAGAAGCGAAACAAGAGTCCAGGTAATATAACTCAAAATCTTGGTGGCGTTCTTCGATCGCGTGATCCCGTGATTGAAAAGCAATTCCCATGTAACAAGAACCAAACTCAACCAAATAAAGACCTGAACACTCTTCTTCAACCCATGAACAAAATACAGCACCTTCTTCCTTAGCAAAAAGTTCCTTTCAATCAAGAATACAACCACATGCATAAACCAATTGGTAACCAACATTCCCGAAAAGATCACCATCACAAGCACCCACCATTTCCAAAACTCCAAACCCCACACCATTAAAGTCTTCAATCTCTCTGCAGTTGAGCTAGCCACTAAGCACCCCAAAATGCACACAAACGCAATTAGCTCAACCAAAACCTTAGTCTTCAGTCTCCTATGCTTCTCTTTATTCAATTTGACCTTCTTGTAAATCTCTTCATCCTCATCGTGCCCCGGAGACGCCATCAACGGCGTTTTCGGAGTATTCGACACCGTTCTAGTAGTGCTCCTTGACATTTTGTTATTAGGCGACGCCACATTAAAAGAATTCCTATAAGGCGAGCCGGCGCCAATTTGTTCTTGCAAAGCTGAATCATTCTCATCAAACATATTGCCGTAAGTAGAATAAGGCTGTTCCCCAAATCTTGATTTCGGTTTGGAATACACTGACCTTGCCAGAGACCGTCTTCGTGTAAGGTTCTCATAGACGGTGGGAACTTTAGGAGGCTTATTGGGGCTGGGACTGAACCTCGAGATCTCCGGCGAGGGGCAGCTAATTGGGACCGATTTTGAGAACCCAGTAGTGGACTCGGCGGACGGTTTGCGAGGCGAATCCAACCAGCTTTGCTTGCAGGATTCAGAGGCTTTGGGAGAAGACCCTTTTGCGTCTTTGGTCTCTGGGATTTCAACAACCACTTGGTCATCATTTGGGGCCTTGTTTTCCACCATGCCTACTTCCCCGCCTCTCAGAGCTGTCTGCTTAGCATCCATCGGTCAAAGCAGACAGCAAGTGAGACTGAGAGTCACCGTATCAGAATTAAACTTAAATATACGCACTTTTCGGTTGTTTGAGGGAATAATAAAACTCCTCCTTGAAGACTCATTCCTGGGATCTCCTTTCGCAGTTTGAGCTTCAATAAATGCCTGCTCAGAAAAACAAAAACAAAAAACGAAAAAGATTAGCAAATCCTTGGTAACAAAACTGTACTTAATTTCGCGCCAAAATACTGTGAACAAAAATTTGCGACTACTCACGGGTGACTTTACTTCAAAAAAAAACCAAAATATATGTATATGGGTGACATTACCGGAAAATTTCCGAGTCTTAAGGTTATTGGTGGTAGCCGGTAGGGATCGTTTGTTTTTGTTCTTAGTGGGAGAAGGTAGTGATGTTGATTCAGTGAAGAAGCTGACAAAAATCCGACATCAGGCAGAGGTTGTTTAATAATGTATGTGAATTGTGACGATGATATATTAGAAATTTAGGACGTTTTAGGTTTGGTTTTGGGTCCGGTCCCCATTATTTCGAAATAAATGCATTACGATGACCAAACAGTGTGAAGAGAGGGACAGAGTAAAAGAGAATACACATGCCGAGGAAGTCGGAAGAGTAGGAAAATGGATCGATTTAAACACAGGCTTCTAGAAAAATTAATAGATACTCCAAAGGGCATCTAACAAAGTAAACTAATGTTGATCAACATATCTACATAATAAATAAATAAAAGAAGAATAAGAAGAAGAAGTTGTTGAAAAACATGGCTTCAACAGCTGGGTAAAGTCAAGATTAGGTCCTTGATAATTGTATTGTTTTTTTTATTTATTCATTTATTATTGTTAATTGGTTTTCATTCTCTAGTAGTTTAGTTTGAGAATTTTTTTATTGGGGACAACAAAATTGTTAGGGAAGGGCAATGCTGTAATTTTCTTTTGAGTTAAGTTAGAAACTAATAAGGAGTAAATCTCCATTTATTTTAAATTTTTTATTTAATAACAAAAATATGAGTTGATTATTATTTTAGAATATAGTTTATAGTGTTTTGGAGGTTAAGGTTTCGTTGAAGTAGTCAATGAAAATCACGACTCTTTTGAAGTAACCGATATATCCTTTCTTGCGATTTGTTACTAGTTGATTCGCAAACTAAACAAGTGTAATATTAATTGAGCCAAAATTAATAAGAAATTAATTAACCCGGACCAAGAAGGTTACCTACAACCTTTTCAAAAAAAGAAATAATACATTTACATTTCTTATATATCTTTTGTACATCTTTATACAATCAAGTTTTAAATCTATTACAGGAGAGGAAAAAGTCTTGAGAGCTTGGTTTTCGCCGGGAGGGGGTGGTTTTCTTGCCTCCCCCTCCCGGTGGTGATTTCCCTCTGACTCTTCGTGAGTCAGAGTTTTTTTGTTCCCCCTGAGTTGGTTCAGTGGGGTTAGGTTTTCTCCTAACCTTTAGGGTTGTGGAGCTTTGTTCCTCCCGGCTAGATCCGGTGGAGGCGGGTCTTCCCCTAGCCTTTTTGGGCTATGGTGGCTTTTATGGGTCGTTATTTGTTTGCTTTCTTTTGTTTTGGCAGGATTTCTCATCTCAAGTTGTCTTCTTTGGGGGATTGGCCAAGTGTTCGTGTTGTCGGCGGGATGTTTTTTGGCCTATTCTTTCACCTTTTTTCTTCAGATTTTGGAAGCCAGATCTGCTCTTCCTCGCCCATTTCTGACTGACACGCGCCCCCCAGCCGAGATCTCCGTCGTCTTCCGCCCCTTCCGCTGCTAGATCCGGCCTTGTCGGTCGCCGGTGACCGGCGCGTGGTTCCCACGCGCCAGTGGGCTCTCCGCTGTTTGGTGCGCGTGTGGGCCACGCGCCGCTTTTTTCTGGCTGATCTCGGCGGATTTCGGTCGTCCGGCTTCGGTCCTCCATCTGGGTGGCGCCGGTGTCGGCGCGTGTCCCCCACGCGCCACCGTCTGGTTCCTTGGCCTTTTTCCTCCACTGCCGGCAGCTTGTTTTTTGGGTGGTCTCTGCTTCAGTATCATTTGTTTTTTTTTCTCTTTTCTTGGATCACAGTCTGCTTGTGTTGGGTTCAATTTTTACGAGAATATTTGTTGGCTAATTGCTAGATCTGGTCTCTTTTATTTAAAAAGTGAGCGTTAATGTAAAGAGGCTCATATGCTTTCTTGTAAAAATTGTATTTCTGCTTAGGCAGCTGTTTATAAAGCCAGATTTTGCTGGCTTAGAGAATGGGGGGCTTGTCCCTTATTTTCAAGTTGTAAGCCTTGAGCTGTTCTCCATATCAATGATAGATTATCATTTCCGTTCAAAAAAAAAAAAAAAGTTTTAAATCTATTAGTGAATTTATGAGACCCAATGTGAATTTCATAAATTTAAAAATAAGATATAAAAAAAATGTATAGAAAATATAAAATTATCATTTCTCTTCCAAAAAAAAAAAAATGAAGATGAAGGCACGGGCTAAGATGAGATGGATGACTACGTGTACGAAATATAGACATAGAGCTACTCGAAATTTCGAATGCAGAAAGAATAGGAAAGGACTGGTCGTCGCTACCAGCTCAACCAGCGCACAGATGGGAGGACCGCCAGCACTGTCGTCGTGCTTTTTCTGACACGTTCTCGTTGTACAGTTCGTATGTCGTGCCACTTCTAGAAAAGACAGGTTTTATAATTTGGAACACATCGGTAGCATGTAGCACGTCCAGCAACATTAATCTAACATATTTCGTCAAACGATTAGAATTCTTTATTTTAAATACTTTTTTTTTTTCTTAATAAGGAAAATAACTTCGTCTTTTGTACGGTTATACTTCCAATAAAAAAAATTAAGACTAAAACTTAAAGAGAAATGATATATACACAGTAAAAATATACCCAATATGTACACAATAAGATATATGAGTAAAGTTTATGTTGTCAGTTTGTTTGACAACTCACTCATTTAAATTTAATTAGATCTCGATTCGTGACTATAAAAACATGCTAATGAGTCATGACTTTAAAAAATTTCATTATTATTAAGTGTCACGTCCTCGAATTTCTTGGCGAAACTCGATTTAGGGGGTTTGCTTGGCGTGGCGCCATAGCCATTTCTCATCAACGAGGGCTATTAGATGGGGATCCTCCTTTAGCAGGGCCATTCTTCGTCTAGTACGTTCTTTACCACAAAATTTTTTTTGGCGAAAAGAAGGGTTGGAATATGAGATTAATGTTCCATTTGTTCCAAAACGTCCAAGATCCGGCTAAAATGGCCGGGATCTGGCCGGATAAGACCTGGTCTGGCCATTGATCCAGACGTTGCTGGATTCCGGCGACATTTGCCAAATTTTAATTTTTGCATTTTGTAATTTTTTCGTGCGAACTAAACACCGAAAAATATTTTTCGAGAAAATCATTTTTCCTAAAAATATTTTTTCTGAAAAATATTTTTTGAGAAAATAATTTTATATCGAAACAAACGGAGCATAAAGAGAAAAAAAAATTGCGAACGCTCAGATGTAGGGGTTTGATGGCGGAGACTAGCTTGCATTGGGTTTTCTGAGTAATGAAAAATAGACTAGATTTTGGTAAAGAGAGAAAAGATAAGCTGAAGATGAAGAAAACTCCTTCAATCTTTTTGACTAAGCGTTCTTCGCGAGATTTCTCGGAGCTTTGTCTTTTGTTTCACTATTTTAGAACAAAATAGCTCTTTTATTCTCCATCTCCAGTCCTCACAATGGCGGTTAGACATTTGATGAGCTTCCTCGATCTTCTAAAGCTAGGAGGATCCACATCTAACAGCCCTCGTTGCTCTATTCTGCATTGAGTAAATTCACCTTCTTCATCTGCTCCAACTCCATCAAAGACGTCAAAGAACTGTCTTGTGGAGGATAATAGCAAATAATATGATGTTTTCTTCATTTTATTATTATTATTTTATTTTAATTTCACGTTGATGTGTCATTATTTTATTAGAAAGCACAAAGAACCTGATTTGTGGCAGGTCCTTCTAGAAATTATTCTTCTTATTTTTTTTCTATATAAACTCTATCAGATTTTCTATTCTCTTATATAATTCATTGTAAATATTATTTCTTTTTTTCTATTTCCTCACCACCACCACCACCACCATAGCAACCATATAAATTAAAATTACTAACAAAAAAATTACAAATTCAACAAATTTATCAAAGCAGACATAAGAAAACATGGTAGATTTTGATCCCCAGCCACCAATTGTCCCGTAATGATCTCAGTATGAACCAGCAAGCCCGGTCCAAAATCAACTTCCTCCACATACTGCCAGAACTTCCACACTAGGGCCACAAGCTCCATTTGATCTAATTCTTATAAAGAGAATAACTTTCATAAGATCTTGGCATAAACCAAGAACTTTGTACCTTCTAATGAGAGTTTTTTGACACATCAGCCTGCAACAAGAAAAGTAAATATTAGCAAAACATCAGATCTAATCCTTCTTTTACTTATTCAGCCCGAGAAAAAGTCCTTCCAACACGACCACCAAAAAACGCGCGCACATCCATAGCCACTGCCCAAGCCAGACGTAGCTGCCCAAGCCGGGATCTTTGAAAATCACCACCACTAGTTCCATCGCTGAACAAATCCACTAAAACTAGAGAGAGAGATTGAAACTATCGGTGGAGGAGTAGCAGCGGAACTAGCGGCGGTGGTTGTGCTGAGAGGGCCAACTTTTTCTTTTCTTTTTTTTTTTTTTCTTTTTTTGGATTGAAATAGTGAAAGAAGAGTTAGATATGGTGTATTGCTAACATTTGTTTTTCTTATTCCAGGGTGAATTGTCAATTATTTCTCATTGGAGGGCACAAACAAGCCAAGACCTTACAAAAGTTATTCTCTCCTACATAACCATCAACTTTTAAACCCCAATTTAGTAATTTCACAGATAATAATTCTTTAATGAATTTAATTTCTAATTATATTTTGAATTTTTAAGTTTTCTTTAAAAAAGTAATAATGTTGTACGTTGTCATAAACAACTATATGTTCGTATATTGTATACTATAACATTAACATGATTTTTCAATTTATATATAAGCTCCATTATTTACAAATATCGTATTCACAAATCTTCACAATTAAGCTCCATTTCTACCGTTAATTGATTTTGAACAATCAATCAGAGGGTTGAACAAGACTAATATTATCCGTTTGTTAATTGTTTTTAAAGGTTATTTTTTGTATTTTATTTTAAAAAATATATATATTATAATGTAACATAAAAATAAAAAATAATTTTAAGAGTTTTAGTTGCTTTGTAACGTTTGTTAATATATATATATATAAAAAAAATACGAGTACTTTTCAAAATTTTGTGAATGTAAATAATGTAATGGTTTGTTTTGTTTTGTTTTTACTGTGTGAATGGAATGCTTCTAAGAATGATACTGTTTATATTTTCATATATATGATGACTGATGTGATAGTCAACCACTACTTAGTGGACCATATTTGCCAGCATAATAATACTTGTTTAATTTCACATTTGTGTGCCACTTAAAAAAGGTTAAATCAACTTGCTGGCATTGCCTTTAACTTTATTAGAGCTAGGAGCATGGATCATCAAGAAAGGCTCCTAAGATCAATATTCCTCGTATGAATAAATAGTATTGACCCATCTTGGCAAAAATTTGTGTAGTTTCGCCACCATTCAACCTCCCCTCGTGAGTCATGACTCATGACAATGGTTTTCCATTTTATTTAAACTTATTTTCATTTCTTAAATCACTTAAATGGGTTTTCGTTAAACTTTCATTTAATAAATAAAACCAAACACGTAAAATATTCTATGAAAATGAAAAATGAATCACAAAAACAAATAGAAGGTAAATTTTAAAACAAGTAGAATATTCAATTGAAATAAGAAGTGAATTAAAAAGAGAAGGTTTACCGTAAATCGTTTTTCAAAAATTAAAAAAGTTTTTACGGTCAAACTGAAAATAATTTTCATTGACAATTATTTTCACCCCCACCAAATACCAAAAAATGCTGAAAACATTTTAGAGATGCCTGATATTATTCCAAGAACAAAAGTTCTTGCCTGTTTCACCGGTGAGCGCCATCTATTTAATCAGTCAAGAAACGGGCACTAGCATTACCAAATGGGCGAACCTACGGCACAGCCTAGATAAAAGTTTCCACCATTCCCATTTGAGTGAAAATAATCAATTTCCGTGCCCTAGCTTTTCTTGCAATTCAATCTGTTCAAACAGGGTCAATCAAGAAAGCACTCATTGACATGTGTTGTGGGTGTTTGTGGAAAGCACCCATTGAAGAGTGGAGTGACCCGGTGCGGATGGATGTGCCATCCATTGTGCTTGGCTTGATCAACGATGGCTGCTAAGTCAGAATGTTGGTGGAACAGAGTAATTGGCACTAGATCGAGAGCTAGAAGCATTAACAACGGCAGAGGAAAGAAGAAGACTTTACTGTCCATCATCTTTCTCGTTAAGAATGAGGTCCAAGAATCCATTTCCTTGTGCTATTTGGAGACAGTGCCTTAGATAGTCTTGTCTTCTTTCCAATCTTCTCCTATACATGAGCCGATGTTCTTTCTGATTTTCTACCTCCTTTTCCAAATCGGCTACCTTTTCATGCCAAAAAAAAAAGCACAACCTTTGTAAAAAGAAAGAAATATAAAAATGAACATAAATTTCTTATAAATTAAGTTGTAAAATATACACAACTCTCAGAGAAAACAGATTGATCTGATTTGATCTCTCCTCCTCTCCCTTTTCCCTTTCTACTCCCCATTCCTACCATCTCCCTTTCATTCTGATTTTTTTTCTTTTGTTTGTAGGTGTTCTCCGACCAGATCAGCAATTTTGGCATCACCGTTATGCATCCGTCCATCTACCTCCGTGTTGTGCCGTTCATATCCTCCATGACCGCTGCTGCTGTTTGCTGATTGTGTTTTTGTTTTGAATAAGAGTTTTTTTTGGCTATCAATCTGTCATCATGGACAATCTACGGGATAAAGGTTAGTTCGATGTGAAGGCTTATCTCTCACAGCCGGTTTAAATAAAGTTTTCTATGATATTTGGCTATCATTGTCTTAGATCTAGCCTGCTCGAAACAGATATGCTCTTTAACTATTTTTGTACATGAATTTGTGAAAAATGAAAATCATAGATAGCACTTTATTGTTAGAATTTTGTTTGTATCTATTTCTTTTTAACCTCATAGCATATGGCTATAATTTCACAGAATTTTATACTTGTGATTTTTTATCAATAAAATATTCAAAAATTTCATTTAAAAAAAAAAAAAAAAAGTCGTAGAATATACACAACAAATTTTGACAAGCAAGCGGGCAAAATAAATTAGCTCTACACCTAAAATATACACGACAAATTTTGCACCATTAAATCTTGTACCGTTTCTACGTGAACGGCGATAAAACCTTTGCAGTTTAATAAGATAAGAAACTCGTTGTCGTTTAATCCATAAAAGTCTGTCTTTCCAGTGACATAAATAAAGGTCAAGGAAATTCACAAGTCACTTAAATGACACACAGTTTACAACGGTTGTTAGGAGATCTACTCCCCCCCTGTAGCCCCTTTGCTTTGTGTTGAGTAGAAAAAAGAAAAGCAAATCAAATTAGTTCTTTAAGGTTTAAAATTAATCAAATCCCTAAAGTTATGCTCCGTTATCAAATTGCTCATTTTGCACATCTATTGTTAGGGTTTTTAACAAAAATTGTGACACTTAGGCCTAAGAAAATGTTAGGCATAGACATAGTGATGGACCCAAGGGGGTCCAACCAAAAAAAATATTTTTGCCTTTAAATTTATTAAAGAGATATTTTAGGTTTTTTTTTTTTTTTTTTTTTTTTTTTTGTTTTTCTATACTTTGGTCCCACAAAAATAATTTCAATGAAGTTCAACCCTCTAAGTTAAAGGGCTAAATACGTTTTTAGTACTTAAGTTTTGAGAACTTTATTTTTTGGTACTTGAGTTTCAATTCGCATCACAGATGATACTTCCATTTTGGGAAAAGACTAAATTAGTACCACAATCAAGTTTTCTGTAAAAAAATTAACAACTTGCTAGGTGTCAACCCCGGAGGGTTGACACGTGTTTTAGTATAAAAAAATAAAAAATAAAAATCTTTAAAAATTAATTAAAAAAATATTAAAAACTTAAAAAAAATGAAAAAAGAAAAAGAAAAAGAAGAGGGGTGGCTCATGGCAGAATAAATAAATAAAATAAAATAAGACTTGTCCAAGGGTTTTGGGCCATGGGGGTGGCCGAACCAACCCCCCAAGACCGGTTAAGAGCCACCCCTTTGGCCAAAATGGGGGTGGCTGATGTGGTATTTTGTTTACTAAAATATATCAATAATAAAATTAACCACTCGCAATAGAACGAATCCTTGTAGGATAAGGCTATAGAGAGGGTGTCGACCTCAAGGACTGCGTAAGTATTATTATCAAGCTTTTCAAGATTAAATATAACTTAATTAAAAATATGTTTGATTTAGTTTTTGTTTTCTAAAAATAAATGCATAAAAGTAAAAGACATAAATTTAAAGATAGTAGGGATGAGATAAAGAATAGGGGATTGATTTCACCACTCACCGCATAACAATGGTCAATCATAAATTAATAAGGAAAATTCATACTATGCATGATATAGGGCTCGTCTCACTCGAGTAGTCAAGAAATTACCTCTAAAGAATAAGTATAATCCATCTTCGGTTGGCATAGACCGTCTACCTAACCACTAAGATGCGGTACGACCCGTCTTCCCTAGGCATGGACTAGCTACGTCTTTAATAGGATACACACACAATCAATGGAATAGTATAACCCATCTTTGGTTGGCACAGACTGTCTACCTAAATTACACTAAACTAGGGTGTAGTACAATCCGTCTTCCCTAAGCATGGTCTATCTAATCATCTCGATCATATATCAATTAAAACCGTTATATAACAATCATTCACATAATCACAGAAAATATGAAGGATTGAGTTCAATCAATATAAAAGACTTTCTAAGATAAGATAAGAAATTCATAATGATTGAATATAAACATTAAAATCAATTCTCACAGTTATACAACCATCATGCATAGAGAAAATTCCAAACTAAAATACAATTAAACCATTGTTACTTGGAAAGGGCTACATCAACACCCTATTAGGAATTTAGCCGCTCATCGTGGTGCTGGGATGGCCTCCTGCCATGTTATTCTCCTCTTCAACTTGTCAGGCCTCCAAGAAGAATTTTGTCTAAAGCTAAGCACAAGCCCAAGCACCAAGCACCCTTCTCTTGAAGCTTATGAGTTTATTTATAAGGAGCACACAAGTCCTAGAAGCCCTTGAAATTCCAGAAAAATCGCTCTTGAGTCTTCTTGTCCAAGTAGAAGATTGAAACTTCAATGCAAGTAGGAAAATGATTCCAAATTCGGCCAGAATTGCGGTCTTTTATTGCGGGGCGATTTTGACATAGTAAATGTTCGAATTAGGGAAAAGCTATTTCTATTATATTTGTTTCATTTTTTATTAGTTTTCCAACGCCACTAATTTCATTGCAATCTAATATCTGACGCAAAATTTATGATCCAAACACTGAGACATGTGCAGAATCCAAATTTGAATCCAATCCGCTTTTGACTTAGTGGAGAATTTCTAATTTAATCATTCACTTGATTTGATTAAACTTAACCACATCATATAGGTATTCTATTATGATTGGTTAAGCTTAAACATATCTTCTAGGTCTTCTCAAAGTGTGCTTTAAGCCCAAAATTAATGGAATTAATTGTATCTTTATTTAAAACCTGAAAACCTGAAAACAACACAAAATCAAACAAATAACAATGCTAAGGAATTAACATATATAAGTTAAAGGGCTTGAATGTGCAACATTCGACGCTTATCAGTGGCCAAGGGGTGGCTTCTTCTTTTTCTTTTTTCTTTTTTCAATTTTTTTTAAAGTTTTTAATATTTTAATTAATTTTTAAAGATTTTTTATTTTTTGTTACTAAAACACGTGTCAACCCTCGGGGGTTGACACTTGGCGGGCCGTTAGTTTTTGGACGAAAAACTTGACTGAGGTACTAATTTGGTCTTTATTCAAAACGAAGGTACTATCTATGATGCGAATTGAAAGTCAGGTACCAAAAAATAAAGTTCACAAAACTCAGGTACTAAAAACGTATTTAATCCAAAGTTAAATTTGAAATCTTGTCCTTTGTCAAACCCAATAAAATAGCTTTGCATGTACAGATGTGTCACTTTGCTTGACATGTTGCAAAATTAGTAATAATAATATATATAAACATGAACCACCCACCACTCTCCCACTAGCTAAGGGTAGTGAGGTGGTCACCGCACACAAAGGGCATGAGTGAGTTGCTCCCCCCACCCCACCCCACCCCATGGCCTTATTGATGAAGGGCACGCAGATAGGTCGCGACCCATGCCCTCCATCAGTGGCCATGGGTCCACCCACACCCTTTATGGATGGGGGTGGGGTTGCCCATCGCCCGCTTCATCTGCTAGTGGAGGGCGTGGGACGCAACCCACACATATATGTTGCTATTGGGCATGGGTGAGTGAGGTAACCCATCTACCGGCTAAAGTCGTGTGGATGAGTTACAGTCCAATCACCATAAGGGGTGGGGGGTTGAGGTCACTCTACTACCCCTTTGCCAAAGGGAATGTGTTGCGACTCATCCACACTCATTGGTGGTGCGCATGGGAGGGTTATGACTCATGCCCTGCAGTGGAGCATCCCTACCCCCTCCTTTATTAGTGGGGGGCAAAACTCACACATGCACGTTGTGTATGAGTGCTATGGGGTGTTGGTGGGAGGGTAATGGAGGCCACCACCCATCTCCCTCCCCATTCGTTCTTTTTTTTTTTTTTTTGCCAGGTTTCAAGTTGAGATGACATTGCTACATACTTGGAGCTATATTTTATTGTGTCAGTGTGGTCTTACGCTTACATGTCATAATTTCCATTAAAAATCTTTACAACTTGTGTACGGAGAGAGCAATTTGACAACGGAGCATACCTTATAGAGTGATTTGATAAAATGTTAAACCACATTGACCTCAACAATCTTTTCTTTTTCTTTTTTCTTTTTTCTTTTTTTTTAAAAAAAAAACATAATGGTAATTAGGTTGACGCCCTTCTTCCATAATGGTAATTAGGCAACGATTTGGGTAAAATAGATTGGAAAAGTGACTCAAAACAGTGTCTAACTTGTAAAATGATTATTAAGTTTTAATTTTTTGAAGAAACATACTTTTATTTTTTTTCAACAAATGCATCATTATAGAATAAATCAATATTATCCAAGATCAGGGCCTAGGGACAACGTGTTCCCTACTTTACAATACCATAGATGCTAGTTAGAATTTCCTCCAACTAGACAGTCTATGAAATGAGTAGTTGCCTCCCTTGCAGGGGTATAAGTAGCTGAATTAGCTTCCCTTCTAACATAGTCAACACATGAAGATATGAACAAGTCCAACCCTTGTTTGATGGCCTCCACAAAGTGACCAATTCTATTCATTTATGGGGTTTCCAAGTTAACCTCTTGAACAATATGCAATGCAACACCTTCAAAAATAACATCGAAGAAACCCACTTCCTTGCTAAACATCACTGCAGAGAGGGCTGCCAGCCTGCCATTACTTCGATTACCTTTGGATCCACTGCAAGCTTTTGGGTAGTACATTGGGCGGCCAGAAGACAGTCCTGACTATCACGAGCAATAATCCAAAAACCAATGCAACCATTCTTTCTATTCACCGCAGCATCCTAATTCACCTTGATCAAACCTGGAGGTGGAGGCTGCCATAAAGCTGGTCGTATATTGGCCTCTTGCCCCTCAAACAAAACAATTGTGTCTCCTTCAAATTACATCTTTTATATTCTTCAAGAGAGGCTGCCGCCTCACGAAAGACTTGGTTAGGATGGGTGAACTCACCTTCATGAACAACCGAATTCCTAGGAAACTAGATCCGGCGTGCTATGATTGCCATAAGATCCAAGTCTTCCTTATTGCAGCGTCCTATCAAAGTTTTGAACACTTGCACAAAGCTTTCTCCCGAAATACAGCTCTTTTGAAAAATTATTGGTCCTCATCCCCACACATCTTGCGTTGCTGGACAGCTCCATCAAATATGGATGACAGATTCATCATCCACTCCACTCCACAAAGTGGGCACAACTTATCGTCCACAACACCTCTTTGAAATAAATCCACCTTCGTTGGTTTATTGCAAGCTCTCCACATGAAAAGTTTGATTGCATTCTGAAATTTGAGGCTCCACAGTACCTTCCACACCTCAGTTTCGTCACCTACTCGTGAGCACCCACCTCTGCTTAGTGCCTGTAGTTCCTCCCCCAGGTGATAGGCACTTCGAACAGGAAAAACATCACTAGTAGTTCCGTTCCATATCATTTAGTCTTGTGGTTGGAGTGGGCTTAGAGGGATGTTAGAAATTTCCTAAGCTTCTTCTGCATGAAACACCTCATTAAGCAGCTTAGTATTCCACCCTTTTGTGTCTTGGTCTATAAGATCTACTAACCTTGCGTTCGTACCCAGAATTTGTCTAGGAGATTGAACATAGAAGGAAATAGGTGTGGGCAGCCATCTATCCCCCCACACCCATATACTTCGCCCATTATCCACTCTCCAAACCATCTCTTATTGCTTCAGAGCTCGATAAGAGAGGATACTCCTCCAAGCAAAGGAACGTCACTCCTTAAAGAGCTTCCAAAACAGAGGAATGAGGGTAATACTTTGCTTGGATGATTTTCGCAGTGAGGGATGATGGATTCTGGAAGAACCTCCAACATTGCTTAGCTAGGAAGGCTTTGTTGAAAATAACTAGATCTCTAAAACCCAATCCTCATACTGTTTTTTAGCATCCCATCATCTCCCAACTCATCGACTGGATCTTAGAATTATTCTTTAAGTGCCCCCACCAAAATTTCTGCATCATGCTATTTATCTTCTTGCACAAAGATACCGGGAGTTGAAACACACACATACTATAAGTGGGGATCGCTTGAACTACGGCTTTCAAAAAGACTTCTTTCCCAACTTGGGACAAAAATTTCACCTTCCAATTATTCAAACGTTTCCATACTTTATCCTTAATGTTGTGGAAAGACTAAACTCTAGATTTTCCAACCAAAGAAGGTAAGCCAAGATAAGTATCATACCGTTGGGCCTCTTGCAAATCCGATAGGCGTAGTATTTACTGTCTCTTAACATGGCTCGTGTTACAACTAAAGAAGATTGAAGTTTTTTGTAGGTTAAGCTTTTGCCCCAACGCAGCTTCATAAATACCTAGGATTCTCAACAGACTTCTCCATAATTGGCCTTGCAAAAAAGCATACTATCATCTACAAAGAAAAGGTGGCTTAGCCTTGGCCCATTTTTAAAGGTAGGAACCCTTTTAATATTCCTTGTGCGTTTTGCCTAATGTAATAACGAGCTTAGGGCTTTCGCACAGATTAAGAACAGATATGGTGATAACGGGTCACTTTGGCAGATACCTCTCGTGGATTAGTAAACATAAAGACAACTTGATAAAATTAAAACTTTAGATCTAAAATACAAATGTAAAAATCCAATAGAACTCGAGTCTCATCTCCAATTGTCAAGTACATCTCACCATCACCCAATCTTCTGGTCTCCTGGAACCCCTACAACATATTAAAAACATGATTAGAGAACCCTAAATCCACACACTAAGAACCCGTGGGATTCACAACAAAAAATGTTTAAAGTAAGGAAATATATGCACCTTGGCGCTTAGTGGCCAGATACTTGGGGCAATTTCTCTTCAAGTGCCCCATTTCATCGCAGTGGAAACATTTTTTCTTTGCTTTTGCCTTTGCTGCCTTGTTTCCAACCATGTTTACTTCTAAGGCAACTTGCTTGCCTACCTGCTTGGCTCCCTTTGTCTTCTTCTCGCCTTCTCCTTTTGGCTGAGACTTAGAAGTGGAAGCCTGAGCCATATTCACACTCGCCTTGGCTTTTAGGATGCCTTCCCCTGCGACAATCTCATTCATCAATTCAAATAATGTATACGCCTTTTTATTCATAGAAACATTAAGTTTCAATTGATTGAACGACTCTGGCAGGGACTGGAGGATCATATCCACTTGAGATTCTGTATCAATCTCTGCACCCAAAACCTTCAACTCATTCAAACACGCGATCATTTTTAGACAATGATCCCGAACCTGAGTTCCTTCAGTCATCTTGGCATTAAGAAGGCTCCTCATTGTGTCCTGCCTAGCAGCACGACCTTGGTCACCAAACATCTCCTTTAGATTAAACATGATGTCTGAAGCGAGTGACATGGCTTGCATTTGATGTTGGAGTACATTTGACAAAGATGCCAAAATGTAACACTTGGCCATCTCATTGGACTTATTCCAACGATCATATCGTTGGTTGTCCTCCTGGGAGGCATCTAGAGCTGGGAACTCAGGACATGGTTGAGTAAGCACAAACTTGTGCCCTTCAGCAGTCAACACAATATCCAAGTTACGCTTCCAATCCACATAATTTGGTCCAGTCAATTTGTTTTGATTCAGAATAGTGGCAAGAGGGCTAAAAGATGACGATGTTTTCAATCTAAAAAAAATAAACATGAACACGATTAGGGCATATAAATTTTGCAAACAAGCAATATAATATGATACCCACAAACCATAATATATAGAATGCAATGACAACCTAATCCTGCAATTAATATCCCTTGGCAACGAGTGAATATTAACTACTAGAACTAGGCGATAATTATTCTCATTATTATTGCCATTGTGATGCCCCCAAAATTAATTAACTAGAAGTGTCATTGTAACATCCTCGAGCTCATTTAACAAATAAATAATCTGAAGAGTTACATAGATTCCTTAATCAGAGAACAATGCAATGAATGATACATGTCTTCTTCTTTTTTTCTTCCAACCAAATAGTCATAGAACTAAGTCGCATGAATAAATAACTAGAGCAAGATAACTAAAAGCAACATAACATAACTTAGCGTAAAAAGAACAAACATAAAGTATTTCAGTCATAGACTGGGTATGAAATCTAGGTTTCCAAAATAATACATATCAAAGTCTAGAAGTAAAGGCAACATCAAATACAAAAGAAATAACTTAGGTCCATCAAATAATCCTCACGAGTCCCAAACAAAGCTTATGTACCACCACCACACAAGTGCTAGAAAAGAAAAGCCTTTCTTACAATGATGGGCTTCCGTATAGGCCACCATATCAGGGTTGGCCACAAAGAAAAGCCTAGCCAAGTCATCCAATGAAATCCTCCTACACAAGGTGTAACGCCCCAGGGAAAAGCGCTAGTTAGATCTGCGCTATTACTCCAAAAAGACTAGTTAATTTGGAGCTTTCCTATAATCCCTTATAAAACATAGTTTCACCTAGTAACTAGCCAATGTGAGACTTAGCGCCTATGAGTATTTTTATAAACCACTCACTCTATGTGAGCTATTCATCTTTTTCTAATATGGGATTGAGGTGTTACACAAGGCCCCGTGACCCATCTTCTAAAGATTGACCGAATATAGAAACAAAGATGTTTTACAGATGGATATGATAAATCGTAAGTCAATGACTTAATGAGTTAAGCACACGTAAAACATGTCAAAGTGAAGTTAACTCAATCTGTTATAAAAAAATATGTTAAGTCACATGCATCATCATTTAATTGGGCTTTTGACAGGTAAATAAGGCAGAAAATCATGCTGATGCATTATAATAATAATATACAATATCACATGTATCACAAGTCAACCATCCTCCATATGATCTATCCGTACCTATAACCCTTTTATGGTGAGGTTTGCACGTCCCGTGGGACTTCAAGTGCCATAGGGTCACTTATCCAATCATTCTTAGTTGCTCGACTAAATCCAACGTCGGATGATCTACACAATTAGTGATGCCGCAAGGCATGATCGCCATCCGTACATGATTGTGTCGATCACTTTAGCCCTCGAATCCAGAGTAGAAAACATTAAAAATTAATATGGGCCATAGGGTCAAGCATATATACATCATATGCACAAACTTTATACTTTTCACTTATTTTTTCATTTGTAGCCATGTCGTATAAATATGTTTATTATTTTCATATCAATGTATAAATTTACAAAATGATACAATCATTCTTTTCCTTAGATATTCTTTTTTTGCACAAAATGTAGAGTTCATAGCATTAATAACAAAGCATTTCATGTTGGTATAAAATATGCAAGTTTGAATATCAAAATAGACATGCCAAAAATGTCGATAAGTAGTTTCACGTGAGTGTTTACTCACCTTCTTTGTAAAGGTCCTCTTGGAATTCTTTGTCATGCACTCTGACTCATTCGTTTGCGAAAAATCTTGACTTTAAAAGGGCCTCTTAAGCTACAACCTAACCCAAGTCCTTAAAATTGCCAAATTTTACATTCTTGTCTATGGCTAATCAATCACCCCTGTTGGGCTGGTCAATCACCAAGAAATGATCGATCACTACTCGGGCAATGATTGATCGACACTGTTCACTCATAACAATGCATGACAACCGGTAGATTGTTGATGAACAGTGATTGATCATAAATACTGTTCATATTTTTCAACCTCCGAAAATTTACGTTTTTAACTCCGATGAGGCCTACAGAAGACATCAAACTTAAAAAGATTTTCCTTTTAACGCTCTCAAGACCATTAAACACTTAAAGTCTGAACTTTTTCGCATTAAAGCAACAAAGTATCAACTTTACAAACCAACCACTATCAACTGCTCAAAAGCTTCAATGGGCAGTCCTTATCCACTCCTTTCAGAGCCAAAAGCTCATACTTAAACCTATTTAACCCAATTAAAACAACAAACAACATAAAGATAGGATTTTTCTTAAAAAGTCTTCAACATTTAACTCATAACCATGCTTAGAACACAATTTTTCTTAAAAATGCGCGCGCGCACACACACACCACTACATGAAAGATAGCAAACAACATGAAAATATAAGCTAGGACAACGATTCTCTCCTTGTAGTGATTCTCACCTCGTTGGACCTTGATCTCCCAAATCCCACACACAACACCACTACAAGAAATATAGTAAACAATACGAAAAATATAAGCTAGGAAAACGATGCTCACCTCGTAGGGCCTTGATCTCCCAAATCCTACAAGAAAAACACCTCTCTCTCTCTCTGCCCTAGGTGGCCTAGTTGACCAAATGGTCGTTAGGGTTCGCCTAAGGGCTCTTAATTAGCCATCTACCGCATCTACAAGTCTTGGAAGCATTCAAATCGCAAATTGGTTGACACCGATCGATCACTAAAATAGGGGTGATCGATCACTCTGGGGTTTTTGGCTTAGTGATCAATCACAACATTGGAGTGATTGAGCACAACACTGGGGTGATTGATCACCTAGGGTTGATTGATCATTACCTAATAGTGTAATGCTCGAGATTAAGTCACATAAAATAAAAAATAAAAAAGTGTTGTCAAATTGTATGAAATAACTCACTATAATACTTGATTATAAGATACGAGAATGTCTAAGAAAAGTAAGAGCAAACGGACACGAAAGCGAGTCGAAATCAAACCGAGTGCAGAATTTTGTATTTTTGCCAGAAGAAGTTTGGTTGACCGAGCATAGTGTCTCAGTCGACTGAGGTGCACAGTAATGCACGTGGGCGGCTGATGATGATGTGGCATAAATGTGGGAGGCTGCTGGGACACGTGTCAGCAAACTTGGAGTTGAAGCTTTGGGCACGTGGCATAACAAGTGTTTTTGAATAAGTCTGACATCTGCCATGTGTCAGTGAACAGTGAGACATGGCAGAAAAGGACATGGCTAGCACATTTTGATGGCTCGGTCGACCGAGAGGCTAGGTCTATAAATAGGCCGAGTTTGCCTCACTTTTTTCTCATAGCAACAATCAGCTCTCTTTTTCTCTCTCTAAATATGTTCTAAGGGTCCTTAAGTGAATAAGGAAGACCTTTTGAGGGTCAGAGTGTTGTGGAAACGGTTACTCGGTCTAGAAGTTCGAAGCATTCATAGACATAGTTTTTGGGGTATAGTTTCTAAAACTCTAGCTTTTGATTATTTAGCTAGTTGTAGTTTTTAATACGATGTTATAATGCATGAATTAATAATTCATTATTAGTAATGCATTTATAGTACATATGTAATTAATGCTCGAGTTTCAGTATGCGCAATAGCTAGATTTATGGTGATGTTATTTTATATGGTTTTATAAAAATAAAGTTTTGAGGTTATTTTTAGAAAGTCACGTAAAAGTGGTTTTGAATCAATTGGTTTACAAAATAAACACATCGTAAATGCTGCCCAAATGATTTCAAGATAAAACAAAGCTTAAAATGGGCTAGTTTTGTTCCATATGCAATGTATACAATATAACTAAGGAATTTTTAACGTAAGAAATTGTTGAAAGATCAAGATTTGGGATAGTTTGCAAGATTATTACTGCAGTTTGCAGTGCCTCGGTACGTCTACCAAGATGGTCACAAAAACTTTGAGGTTTCGCAAGAGTTGTCTGATCAGACGAGCATCTGAAAGAGAGTTAGATACGGTTTTAGTGACCTTTTGGTAGATCCTTTGTTGATCCCTGTTTTTTTAATGAAATCCGTTGAAACAAAAAGAAATGATATTACTTGAGGTATTTGAGGACCCTAGGGTTTTGGCTAAAGTTTAGGATTTTTAAAATAAAAATGTCAGTCTAAACGTTAGATACAATATAAAATGCAGAGAAAGTATGGAGTCTGTTTAGGAGGATTCATTATCGGTGTTTAAGCCAAAGTTGCAAGTATAAACTTATTGACCCTGCATTATTTTTCGAAAGTATGAGATATATGATACATTGAACTCACTTATTTTATAACTAATATGATCAATGTTACTTTGAAATGTTTTACATGTATGTTAACAAGAAAATGTGATTTTCAACGTACATGTTTTATGAAAAGGTTGAGTTACGGACCCCAACACTCCTTTAGAGATCGGAGAACACACCTTATATATGCCAAAACCAAATGAAATTTGAACTCATCACTAATACCACTTGACAAAAAAGTATTTTGCAACTTCTCTATGCGGTTGGCAGCACCAATAGGGAGGGGAAAAAGAGACATGAAGTAAGTGGGCAGATTAGACAAAATACTTTTGCTCAATGTCACCCTCCCACCTTTGAAAAAATCATCATCTGGGAGGGGAAAAAGAGACATGAAGTAAGTGGGCAGATTAGACAAAATACTTTTGCTCAATGTCACCCTCCCACCTTTGAAAAATTCATCATCTGCCATCCTGTCAAACGATGCTCTATCTTCTCAATAATACCATCCCATATAGATTTGGCCTTAAACAAAGTTCCCATTCTACTTAACGCCTCAGTAACGATAACAAACAAAAAGGGAGAGAGAGACAAGTTGAAGTCAACAGTTACTCCATGATCATTTTGAGAACTATCACAACATGTTCTACCGAATTATAGGAGTACAATGCTTATATATCTAAGTTGAAGTTACTACTGGTAGGAATAAATCGGCAACACCTTTTTGATGCTCTAACAACTTGCATTAGAAGAACATAATTGCACTAGATTATTCCCAATTTTCCTTTTAAAAGCCAATTAGCATAAAGACATTAGTTTCAAATAACCATATATAATAGTCTCACATAATAGCATATCATTATTTATAAATGAAAGGAAGAGCAATGGTTTAGTTAACTTACTGCGTAATTTTATCTTTCAGCATCCCAATCCTGTCTACTGGTGTCATATAATCAACCGAGAATTCAACAGAACTAGTCATATCAGGGCTTCTGTAGTAATTGCTGATGGGTTTCGTGGCCAAAACTGAATTTGGATAATATATCTTTTCATTATCGAGCTTCAGGAAGACTGTTGTTAAAATGTTCATCTCTTCAACCATCATCTGTCAAGGACCAGATACCAAACAGGGTTAGTTAATGAAGTATTCCCCTGAAGATGAAACAAATACATTCAAGGGAGGGTGGGGGGGAAAGAAAAGAAAAAAACAGGTTCTTGTGTAGGTTACCGGAATATCATCAATGACACATCGATCGCCAACATCAAATGGATGCATTACAAAGACAAATATAATAGCTTCAAATATAGTCTTGCAGGTATTTCCAAAGATGAAAGCCACCACCACAAGCTGTGAAGAGAGAAAGAGAAGAACTTTTGTTGTTGCAATTTCCATCAAAAGAAGCCACACAAGAGTGGTCACAACAATCAGGATCACCGTCACAATTTTGTTTAACTGCTTGACAGCAGTTTTTGTGTCGTTTAAAGCATGTGCCAGTGCTTTGCGGCCCTTGTAGACCTTCACCTGCACAAAATCTCACACATTTACTAACTACGACAACAAAAAGAAAACTGCAAACCGAACTGAAACTTCAAAAGTACAAAAAGAAATTGTCTTACCACCCAGTCTGAAAGATCTTTTCTGTCGATCCTTCCTGCCTCTCCTTCCAACAGTGGAAACACAAGATCCACTTCTTCCTTAACCATGAATCTCAGAAGGTCGTCCTCATTAATGTACCTACTCATAAATATATAAGATGTTGATTGTTAAAATAACTACAGAATAGAAGTTTGAACTGAATACTGTATTTAACTGTGTACAGAAATAGTCGAACAATGCCAGTTGAAATCGAAAATACAGGACAATATTACATAATAAAATCAACCCATACAAGGAAATATAATCAAACAAATAAGAAAATGTCATAACTGATAAAAGACCAATATACAGAGGAAATGACTAGGACTAAAAGGTAGATTTTTCTCACTTGCAATCAGGCCGAGCGACGTTAATGAAAATGTAATAGGCAGCGGCAGTTGCTTCCATCTCACTGGTAATCTCCTTATCTGTCTGCTCATCACCTTCGTCATCAACACTCTCATCTAGTGCATGCGAGATTGTGGAAAGCCCTGAACTCATCACTGCATCAACCAACACCTTCATGGTCCAAGCAGAAACCTTGCCGTGTTTCATCTTATGAAGTTTCCCAATATCGATTACCTGTACCTCCTTGTTTCCTTCACTGATCTTCTTCTTCGTACTCGTGAAGGTCAACCGACCAGTGCCCACTGATTTCCCAACGCTCTCTGCCTCCTCTATAAGGGGATGCCCCGAAAGGGTCTGAAGTACATACTGATGGAAGATTGATTCCTGAATTCTATCAAAGAAGGTGTTCACATGGAAATTCGATGCCAAGATCTTTAGCAACAAAGTCTTCATTAACCACAAAAATGCTCCAACTAGAAGCGAAACAAGAGTCCGGGTAACATAACCCAAAAGCTTGGTGGCGGTCTTCGATCGCTTAACCCCGTGATTGACAAGCAATACACATGTAAGAAGAACCAAACTCAACCAAATATAGACCTGAACACTCTTCTTCAACCCATGAACAAAATACAGCACCTTCTTCCTTAGCAAAAAGTTCCTTTCAATCAAGAACACAACCACATGCATAAACCAATTGGTAACCAACATTCCCGAGAAGATCACCATCACAAGCACACACCATTTCCAAAACTCCAAACCCCACACCATCAAAATCTTCAATCTCTCGGCAGTGAAGCTAGCCACTAAGCACCCCAAAATGCTCACAAAAGTAATTAGCTCTACCAAAACCTTAATCTTCACTCTCCTATGCTTCTCTTTTCTCAACTTTACCAACTTGTAAATCTCTTCTTCCGCATCCCGCCCCGGAGATGCCATCAACGAGACCCTTCTAATAGCGCTCCTTGACAATTTGTTATTAAGCAAACTTGAACCATTCTCATCACACACATTGCCGTAACTAGAATAAGGTTGTTCCCCGAATCTTGATTTCGGTGGTTTGGAATATACTGACCTTGCCAGAGACCGTCTTTGTGCAAGGTTCTCATTGGTGGTCGGAATTTTAGGAGGCTTACTGTGGCTGCGACTGAACCTCGAGATCTCCGGCGACGGGCAGCTAATTTTGGCCGGTCTTGAGAACCCAGTAGTGGACTCGGAGCACGCCTTGCTTTCCCTGCAGGATTCCGAGGCTCTGGGAGAAGACTCTATACTGGTCTTTGATGTCTCTTCGCCTCTGATTTCAACGACCACTTGATCCTCATTTGGGGCCTTGTTTTCCACCGTCCTTACTTCGCCGCCTCTTAGAGCTCTGTGCTTACCATCCATCAGTCAAAGCCGTGGCACATCAAGCACCACGAGTTTCCGTAACTTAGCTTCAAATCTTGATGGTTTAAAAACTACGGCTGTAGCTTTTTTTAAGCACTTAAAGTCAAACCGAATTAAACTTAACTACACGCACTGTTCTTTTCAGTTTTGAGGGAATAAAACTCCTCATACAAGATTCACCTTCAACAAATTGGCTGCTCAGAAAAATAAAAAAGAAAAGGGAAGAAGATTAGCAAATCCTCAGTAACAAAAAGAGAACTTAATTTCGCGCCAAAATGCTCCGAACAAAAATTTGCGAGTACACTGGGTGACTTTATTACTTAAAATAGAACAAAATATCTGTAAATGGGGTGCTTTACCGGAAAATATCTCCGAGCCTCAGAAAATATTTGTCAGAAACCTCTTTTTTCGGTAAGTGAACTCAGGGATGCCCAGTACGGGAAAGTAGGACAAAGAGGAAGCTTATTTATATGGTGGGAGTGGTAGTGATTGTTCTTAGTGGGAGAAGGTGTAGTGTTGATTCCATAAAATACAGGAAAACAACTATTTTAAGTCAGCCAAAACGAAGATAGTCATAATAAAATAAAACATTACATAGAAAATCAGAAGAAATAGAAAAATAGAAACAATAATTTAAGGGTGATTTGGAGCTAGACACTTACATTCATCATTAGGAAGACGCCATCATATAATAAAATCTTAAAATGAAAATATCTAATTTTCTACTACATAGAGATAATAGGAATATTTTTTCTTTTAAAAGGGGAATTGAATACTTTCAACGACGAATCCACCGAAATGGAAATTGTACTTCCTTAACATAAGATAATCTTCTTTTCCACCAAAATTTTCTCTGGGAAAATCTCTAGCTATAGAATATCTAAAAAGTTCACTGAAATATCATTAAGCAGCCTAATCATGTTCAAAGGATCATTTATCAGAATTTATGGTACCTAATTTCTCTGACAGTCCTTTTCCCATCATTACATGGGCTTGCTTTTATTTCACGTGAAAATTTGTGTTCTGAAGTCGAGTTAATCGTGTCGAGATATATTATAAAATTTTATAAATCAATTTTAATTTAATATATTTAATTAAATAAGTAAGACTCATCAATTCTAATTCATTAATTTCATATCGAATTCGTGAATTGTATCGAGACATATACGTGTATAAAATTATATAAATCAATTCTAATTCAACTCTTTTAACGGGTCGAATCCCTCGATCCAAACCTATTCATTCGCAGATTGTGTCAAAAATTATTAATCTTACGTGAATTAATCCTACGTGACACCAAAAATAATGTAAGCATAGATAACTTGCTCATCAAAAAAAAAAAAAAAAACCACTTTCATATTTTTATATTGTATTATATCATAAATCAATGAATAGACCTCGATCAATTGAATAAATATGAATATTATGTTCTTACATATTAAATACACGCCAATATATTAATTAACATAATTAACAAAGGAAATTAATAAGCAATTAAATACATATCAAAGGAAATAGATATATATTTCAAAAGGGAATAAGCTAAACGTGGTAGACTGTAACAAAAATGGCACACACGTTAACCTCAACCAAAATAACCCTTAGAGGGAGATGGGTCATGATGGCTCAAACCCCTCAGCTTTTCAGAAGACTCTATAATTAACCTCATGTTTACGGCTGTTAAGAGACTTCAACCCAATGTTCTCACTTTACTAACAGCACTAGAGACTTTAACTACTAGTCTGGGGGCTTTTAACCCACCTATAATTACATTTCAACACTAGGGACTTTAATTACCAGCCTATTATTACCTTTCAGCAGTAGGGACTTTAACCACCAGTATGGGGACTTGAGTCCAAATGTATTAACGTTTTTTATTATTTGTTTTGGAGCAACGACACAATAATCAAATTAAAGACAATATGCAATATTCTTGTCTTCTTGTTCTCATAATCATCCATATTATTCGTAAGCAGTTTATCTCTTGTCATAAAAACTCATTAAAAAGTATATAAAAATGTAAAAATGTCTTATTCAGTAAGTAGTATATATCTTGTCTCAAAAGTAATTATACTTACTAGCTTCATATTTACGCGTGGTAACGAATTAATTAGTCAATTTTAAAAGTCATTTCTTAGACTCTTGTTGCTTTGGGCCCTCGATCAGCTTTATTAAAACATAATGACATGGTATTTATACACAATCAAATACAAAGATTTAAATATAAAAGTGAGATATATATATAAGGATTATATAGAGCAGTACTTATTTAAACTTTAAGCTATTTGGGTCATTTAAACAACATAATTAAGCTAAATAACTGAATTTAAAAAAAGTCTAACAACAAGGATAATTACTAAATGAATCATAGAATATTTTTCAACAAAACTCACTTTCATAGTTTCATACACATTGTGAGTTTAATTTTCAACTCGATGATCAAGAGGGTAGAAAGTGACCAAAACTTTTGGTGTGAAAATAACTTAATTAAAAAACATTCCGTGCATTAATAATCTAATATAGAAACATACCAATTAAGTACTACTAGCTCTTGCGATCGATCACTTCCTTTCTCTAGCTATCACTTTCACTCTGGAGAACTCAAAGTGGACTGAGTTGAACAAACAATTAAAAAAAAAGAGTAAATAATATCAAACATCCATCTTGTTGTTATAAAAAAAATAAAAATAAATAAAAAGAAAAAAAGAGAAAATTATGGTCTTCAAATAAACTGAGGAAAACAAGATCGATGGATGTTAATTTGATATTATTTACTTCTTTTTTTCTTTCTTTCTTTCTTTCTTTAATTGCTTTGTCCAACTCAGTCCACTTTGAGTTTCCCAGTACTCCTTCACAATCCCCGGCCTAAGATTGCATTTTAGGTCAAACAACTAGCTAGCACTCTAAAATAATACATGAAACTTAAAAATAAAATAAAAAACTAAACAGTTTCTACCAAACTCTTTTGAATTTTCCTCAGATTACAAGTAATTGTTGCGAAGGATGGTCTATTATTAGCATCCTTATCCATGAAAGGCAAATGAGGTCAATGAGCCCTCCAAGTTTACCATCGTCCTCAGGAAGCTTGGGCCTTAGGTTACCCTCTCCAACTTCCATGGCAATCTAATGTAGAAACAAGCAGGAACAGTGTAAATATTTACTCGTTGTATATATGAAAAGAGAATAATAATTATAGTATCAACTTCAGCCATTCGATCTATCTATTTGTCTTCATTTATGGTAGAAATTTTGAAGTTTAGATGGATATATAAGTTGATTTAATTTACATTTACCTGTGTGGGACTGTAATCTGTCTCAATATATGGATATTCCCAGTAATGATCTCATTAAGTATAACACCAAAACTGTATACGTCGCATTTTCATCATAGGGCTCACATCTGATTACTTCTGGTGCCATGTACACAAGTGTTCCTGAAAATATAAAGGGAATAACTTTTGTTTTTTGTCAAGTAAAAAACAGGGATGAACTTGTTACTATCAAACTTTGGTTAGATTTATTCGGTTAAATCATTGTTTAACGCAAAAGTTTAAGGTAATAATAAATAATTGATTTAATCATTTAATTAATATTCAAATAATTCTAGTTTTTAGATAAATTAAAACAAATATAAGACGTGATTATGTTTTATCTACTTACATATGAATTTAAATTTTCCCTAAATAAATGAGGCCCATCTCTAGAATATTTAATTGAAATGAGAGGGGAACAAGATACCATGTTAAATCACAACTTATTTCAATGAGTAATGCTATAAAGATGACTCATGTCTTCCTTGAGTCCTCCCAAAATTTATGTGTATTTTAAAATAACTATTGGATCTATCACACATTTAATGGTGATAGATGTAGCCACATCAATTTTAGGAGGAGTCCTCCCAAATGTCATGTGACTTTTAAAATCACCATTGAATCAAAATTCAATAATGACCATCGATCTCAAATTTTATGGTGATTTTAAAAGCCACATGACATTTGGGAGAACTCTAGTCTTCCATAAAGCATTATTCATCGCCTATTTCAAAAGCTTGAGTTGATAGGAAATGATTGATTTAATTATTTAATTAATATTTTAAC
>JAJPGS010001821.1:20000-74972 GCA_028654335.1 Alnus rubra | reverse complement strand
AGAGAGAGAGAGAGAGAGAGAGAGAGAGAGAGAGAGAGAGAGAGAGAGAGAGAGAGAGAGAGAGAGAGAGAGCGAGAGAGAGAGAGAGACGTCGGGAAGGCCGGCCACGCGGTGGTCGGGGAGCTGGCTGGTGGTGCAGTACTGAGAGAGAGAGAGAGAGAGAGAGAGAGAGAGAGAGAGAACGCATGCAGTATTTAACGAAAAAAAAAATTTCCCTTTTCAAATATTTAAATATAATATATATATATATATATTATATTTGAAAGTAATGGTCAGGTGGCGTGCGGGACAATTCTCGCGCACCTACCTACACAAATTCTGGCCACGTGGCCAATTCTCTTATACATATACATATATATTTTTTTATCAATAGTGTACAAAACCATAATAAATTTTTTTTTATTAATATATATTTGATAAAAACAATTGGCCGCGTGTATATAAATATACACGGCCACTTGTTTTTCTTATACCACCAGCCACGTGTCTCCATTACACATGGCCAATTGGCCGCGTGTCTACAGTAACCGCTACAGTAGACACGCGGCCAGTTGCACCTTTTTTTGTAGTGCAGCCACGATCAAAGACAAAAGAGTTTCTACGAAGCCACAAAAACCACATAGTAATCAACACCTCTCCGAAAGACTTCACATCCAGTTTTTCACTCAGCTCTCGGATGAAACCAAAACTATCATCTTCCTCTAATGTTAACTTTTGTATCTTTCTTGTACTCTCCTGCCACAAAGCCACCGAGGAAGGGCAAGTCCACAAAAGATGGGAAGGAGTTTCAGGATGTATTAGGCAAAACGGACAAAAAGGATCCTCCACAACCTTTCTCTGAAGCAAGCTTACCTTGGTTGGAAGAATATCATTACACACCTTCCACACAAAGTTCTTTACCACCGAGGGTAAGGGCAGATTCCAAAGAAACTTCCAAAAACTTTGAATATCAAGTTTTCTAGAACACTCACCTTTGTTTGCAAGCCGTCTTTCTAGCTCAAGATAGTACGCATTTCGCACCGTAAAAACGCCATGTTTTGTGCCCCTCCAAATCAGCCTATCCTCTCGCAGCAAAGGACTGGGAATCAAACGGCTAATCATTTCCACCTCCACGGGGTCGAAATATTCGCCAAGGACATTAGTCTTCCATCTGCTTGTGAGTGGATCAATGAGCGAACAAACCTTGTCCTCATTATTCAAGCCGTTATGGGGAGAATGAACCAGAAAATCATAAGAGTTGGGCAGCCACTTATCACCCCATATTCGAATCTTCTCTCCATTCCCTACACGCTATATTAATCCATTCTCCAGAACTGGGCGAGCCTTCAAAATACTGCGCCAAGCAAAATATGGATTGTGACCCAACGTTGCTGAGAGAAAGGATCCTCTGGGAAAGTACTTATCCTTAATAATTCCGCCAACCAAGGGATTGGGGTCTTGGATTAACCTCCATTCCTGTTTGGCGAGAAGAGAAAGATTAAAAACTTCCAAGTCTCTGTAGCCTAGACCCCCATTAAGCTTGGATTGCCCCAATCTCGACCATTTCATCCACTTTAAACCTTTTGAAGAGCTCGTGTTAGCCCACATAAACCTGTTCATCACCTTTTCCAGATTCGTACAAGGGTCTTCGGAAGCTTGAAAACACTCATGGAGTAGGTGGGAATGGCCTGGATCACAGACTTGAGGGAGCACCTCCTTCCCTGCCTGGGAGAGGAATCTTTCCTTCCACCCATCTATCTTCTTTCTAACCCGGTTAAGTATGCCTTCAAAAGTCCTCCTCTTCGATCTACCAACCAAAGCAGGTAATCCAAGATACTTCTCAAAGAGTTTGTTGCCGAAATGCCACTAAAAGATAAAATGGACTCTCTGAACTCCCGTGTGGTGTTTCGGCTATACAAGATAGAGGTTTTTGAAACATTTAATTTTGACCTAAAGCTGCTTCATACTAGTTGAGGAGGTGACGGATATTTCTCCATTCTCGTGAGGTAGACTGACAAAACAGGAGACTATCATCAGCGAAGAAGAGATGATGAGCTAATAACCTCTATGAGAAATCGAAACCCAGTGAGACTCCCCTCCAACCTGTGTTTTAGCAGCAGGGAGCTTAAACCTTCAGTGCATAGCAAAAATAGGTAGGGGATAGGGGATCCCCCTGCCTTAGGCCTCTGGAGGGATGAAATTGACCTTGGGGGACTCCGTTAAGCAGCACTTAGAAGGACACTGGTCGAACGGAAATCATGACAATCCGGATCCACTGATCAGCAAACCTCATTTTCCTCATCACTGCTTCCAAATAGTCCCATTCCACCCGGTCGTAAGCTTTGCTCATGTCTAACTTTATCGCCATATACCCTTTTTTGCCTTTTATCCGAGTACTCATTGTATGCAAAGCCTCATATGCAACAAGAACATTGTCCGTAATGAGTCTCCCCAGGACAAATGCACTTTGTTGAGGAGAAATAATGTCGACAAATTGCAGGTTGAGCTGAGAAAGAATCTCGGATTGCTGTGTAAAAGTTAATTTTGGCTAGTAGGAGGTATCCGGTGTTCCAAGGGAGCTAGGATTTGATGCCAAGCAGTGTAGTGTTTCATAGAAGTCTTGTTAATATGCTGAGAGACTTTGATATCACCAAAGGAGAGAGCATCATGAAAGGCTTTGTTTATGTAATACACAAAAGATCACAAGACACAGCTGCAAAAATTTGAAACCTATAACGATTTGTTGTAGAGATTCCTAGAGATGTTGGCCGGGGAGATAATCAGTTTGACCCAGTCCACCATATTGGAGAAACTGGAAAGGGCTTTAAGTGAGCTCAGTTAATTATGAAAGTGAATGTACAAGGTTCTTATAATATTTGTCTTTGTTATATTATGTTTCTGTCCAAATCATTGTTAAGATGATAATCTTTTGACTGCAAACTTCCGTTATAACCATATTTGACATTAGGCTCAGTCTACTGTCCTTCAAGCTCTTTTGCATCTTGTTACAACATTAATTGCCAACAACACTATGCAATCAATTTTTGCTAATTCTTCTAGAAATTGAATTAAGAGGTGGCTCTTTGATCTGTCAAATGGAAATTACTAACTATATATGCGAGTCATTGCTACTATTCAAAGGGTACAAGAACCCAGTTTCAAAGATATTATTCTTGTTACTTTTGACGTACGTAATTGAATATTATTATGCATAAAATCCACAACATTATCTAATCAATTTTTGCTAATTCTTCCAGAAATTGACTTAGAGGCGGCCTTGAAGTTGATTATTTGATCTGTCAAATGGAATATGATTAGGACTACTAGCTACTTCAATTTTTCAGAAACTATGTGAGTCATTGCTACTATCCAGATTCCAAAGGCCAGGGTACAAGAATACACTCAAAGATAACATATGACATAGTTGAATGTTATTATGCATAAAATATATGTGATACAAGAGGAAAGAGCAAGATGCCCAACGGATACAAACAAAACATACAACCCACAAAAACAAAAAACAAAAACTACCACGAACAGCAAAGGACATCGAATGGAGAACTCAGACAGCAACACGTATCCGACAGTAGCGGAGGCAATCTAAAAAGAGCGAGCGGAAATGGAAGAGAGGTCCCGTCCAATAAAGATTTTGACCTAAAGATGAAGATCAAGGGCTAAGAGCACCATCAAGGCGCCACTAACGCCCTACGTATGGTCCACTGCCACGCGTGTGCGCGTGCGTCTCCTGCTTAATTTGCACCATATTAAAGTGTACACATGATAAGTGATGGATTAAGATCTCCTACGATATTACAAAAGTTGTAAATTCTTTTATTGACAAATAAAATGAAAGAGTGCGGATAGGACTAGGATTGGATAACCGTGTCACTTAAATCCATTAATATTTAAGAAAATCATATGAACTACATCACACGGGCCAATAAAATTCTTACATTTTCTCATTTGGCCCATATGACAATAATATTTGTTGGGCTCGATAAGGTTAACATTACACTCGTAATATATCTAATCCATCGTTACTTTAATTTGGTTATCGTAATACCATAGTCAAACAGCCTACTAGTGCGAGTTATGGCGGTTGTACATCAATAATGAGACAATCCCTTCTTTGTACGAGAATACTAGCAACCTATTCAATCACAGTTCATAAATGAGAAGTGTTTGCATAAGGTTCAATAAAAATGTCTTTTGTCAAAGATAATTGTTAAAGCATTTTCAAAATTAATATGTACATATATTTATTTTGTGTTTTGGGAATGATTTGAAAATAAGGTTTTTAAAGAGTATTAAATAAAGATAGTCGCACATAAAAAATAAATAAATAAATAAATAAAAATAAAAAGTATAGTTGGCATTTATAAGGCCCAACACATTTCAAGTATTTAAAGTAATGCTTAGGTGTATGCACACTACATATTAGGATCCCCTACAATTTTAACAAAATTGTAGATCCTCAAATTACGAAATTTATGTCAATTTTAGACATCAAAACGTTTAGAGAGTGTCACATATTAAAAATGTGGCATGTTATTGGGGCTATCGGAAAGAATTTTCCTCCCAAAAAACATATTCTTCACTTTTGCAGAAACATCTCTTATTTAGAAAACCAAAAGATAGTTTTTTGCTCAAAACTTTTTTACAACATATAAAGCAAAAACTTGATGAAAATATATTAACTTCCCAACTGTAACATGCTACATTTTAATATGTGACATTTTCTAAGTGTTTCGATGCATAAAAATGGCATGAATTTCGTAACTTGAGAACTTACAATTTTGTCAAAATTGTAGCGGATCTCTTTATGTAACAATAATCCGAATTATAGTAAAAGTTGTAGTAGGTAAGCATTTTCCAATTCTAAAAATTTTATCCGATAGGAAACTTTGTCATGCCTGTGATTTTATTGTAAAATGTGGTTCCATGAATACCTTTAAAAAGAAAACCTTTTTCTGAAATTCATTTATTTGGAGTGTCGTGTGACATTTACAATCTATAACTTTGGGTCAAGATTCATATCGCTTTCTACATCTTGTATGTGGATCAAAATCTATCTTTTAAGTCTACACATTTTGTAGTTATATATATGTAAGTATCTTATCTTTCAAAGCTTGATCAATTCTTGTCCTGCATGGCTCATGATTTATGTGGATCAAAATCTATCTTTTAAGTCTACATATTTTGTAGTTATATATGTAAGTATCTTATCTTTCAAAGCTTGATCAATTCTTGTCCTGGCTCTTGATTAGAATTTTTCCACGTATCGTACAGGTTGAGTTGGAATTTGAGGATGAGCACAAGCTGAAAATTTTGACCATAAACTCAAGTGAATAACCAGAAAAAGATTACTCAAGAAATCCAAAATTTTCAATTAAATGAAAGGAACTGGGAAGAAATTGTGGCTTTCGAGTATTTACATCTGGCTCAACAAATTTGCTCTCCATTTTAGCTAAAAAATTACATTTTTCTATTTTACTACCCACTTTTCTAAAACACTTACTTTCGGCCCTCTATTTTAGCTTATCCACTTTCATTATTTCATTTAAATATTCTTTTACAAGAATTTTTTTATTCTTTATGAGAAGAGAAAGAATGTTAGAAATTAAAAAATGCACTGTTAGCCGTTCATCGAATGTTTCTCTAAATTACTAAGCCAAATGCAACTACTTTTGCTAACATTTGGCTAGTGCTCTGCCAAACTCATATCAATCATATGGGCTTGTTTGGTAAGTGATTGTGAATTGAAATATTTATTTGAATAGTAGTAAGAAATGATTGATGTGATAGAAAATTGGAGAATGTTTTATAGAGAAGTGAAAAAGTTTTGTTTTGTAGTGAATTTTTTAGTTGAATAATAATAAAAAATTATTGATGTGATGTAAAAAGTGTAAAAAGCGTAAAAAAGTAAGAATGTTTTTGATTTGATATTTTTGGGAGAAGTAAAATGAAAATGAAAATTTTGTGGATGTTTTTGATTTCGAAATATCACACTAATGGCTTAATATAGCATTGGAAACTATTAGCAAAACTTTCTCAACCAAAACCACATCAGTTCATACATCATCTTCCTTATAGTTCAGCAAAAGTTTGGTTCTCCGGTGGATTAAGCCCCAATTGTGCTTAGAAATGTGGGGTATGCATTGGATTTCATCAACCTGAGTAAATTTGCTCTCGTCGATGTTAAAGAAAGATATGATCCCTCTCTTTATAGATTTCCCACGAAACATGTTTTAAGAGCCGTCCACGTAAGTAAAGCGACAATGTTGTACCCGACAGAATTAATTATAATTTGTTTTTTGTTGGGGGAGGGTGGTTATGACTATGTCAAACAATCACTAGTTACTTACTCAATAATGCAAATGTAATTGTCATTTTTTAAGAGTAATGTTAGACCTTTGCATTGTGGGGATGAAAATGTAGATGCGGTTATTAACGTACAATATCTTCATCCACAAAACGTGGTTAAACACTTTTAGGTATCTGCATCATGCGCTTACTATTTGCATATGCGTCCTTATTGCACTTATTAAATGCGGTTATTATCCGCTATCCGCATATGAGGTAATGGCCATTTTATATTACTATCTAAATCTATATGCAAGATTAAATAATGTGGTTATTACTATATACAAGTTTAAATAATGTGTTTAAGATTTCACTTGTTACACAATTCACAATTATCAGCGATAGAGGGTCATTGTCTCAGAGTAATCGGGATTTGAATTACCCATAGAAAAGAAAAAAAGTAAAAAATGAGAAAAAATAAATAAATGTAGTGAGATATTACTTTGAGATAATAGTAAAAAAAACCTAACATAACTTAAATGTCCTAAACTTACTAGATTCAAAGCGACGTCGTTTTAGTCAGGGTTCTCTCAGGCAGACTTCAAAATGTAAATTTAATTAAATATATATAATATATGTTATATATAAAGGGAATGCGTATGCGGTTATTAACTACACCCGCATACCCTAAAACCGTTATCTGCATCTGCATATGTAGATGGTGATTTTTCCTAACCGCAGCCGCATATGCGGATGCAGACGGTTATTATCCACTTGCATTTTCACCGTTACTTTGCCAAAAAAAAAAACACAATTACATGCTACATGTGTCAACAAGTTATAGGAATAGCAATTTTTTTTAAAAAAAAAAAAAAAATATATATATATATATATATGTTTATAGGGTAAAGAGATCGTTTCCAATAAGCATAAACTGTCTACATAAGTGGTGAAGGCAACAGTAGATGATTGTAAGAGCATTCTTAGTAGCCTCACTAAAATAATTTTTTGGCTATTTTGATCAGCTAATTTGGTGAAATTGTCCAAAATGTTCCCCAGCTGCCTCACCAAATTGGTAACAAAAACTTTGGTGAGTGGACAGTACTCACCAACAATATTGAGCACTGTTCACTCACTAAATTAATAAAATACTATTAAATTTTATCTCTTTTCCTTTTTTTTTTTTTTATTTCTCTCTCATGCATCACACAAAACCTCCATTTTGAAAGAAGATTGTCTAAATACAATATTGATAATATATAGCTAAAATGGTAAGGATGCTAAAGGTGCTTTAAAAAAATGGATGGCTAAAATAGAGGAAAATAGTTTTTGACTAGTAAAATTTGATGAGGCTACTAAGAATGCTCTAAGGGGTTATGACGGCCAGGTTTTAAATAGCTCATTGACATTGTTGATTAAAAAAGATAAATAAATAAAATAAAAAGTAGAAAGATGCAACTTATGGCTGAACTTATTTATAGAATATTGAATAGATCGAACACAAATATCCAAAACTTATGCGGCCTAATCGAAGAAGATTAATGAAGCATATTGCTGAAAAAGGGAATAGGATCCTCTCCATTTCAAATGAAATTGATACTATTCATTTTATAGTCATGATTTAAAGTTAATGCATTTAATGGTGTACATGATTTCACATTATTTAAATTTTTGGGTAATTACATTTTTCCCCCATGAACTACCAACTAGACCAAAATAGGGAATTCAACTACCAAAGACAACCATTTTCCCCCCTTCTGTCAGTTAGAGGGATTAAAAGAAACAGTTAACGGGTCATGTGCCGTTTTACATGGGGGCATGTTGGAAGATGGTGGTAGTTAATGGGGGAAAAGAGGAAGATGGTGGCCTCATGGGGGGAAAAGAGGAAGAAAATGAGGGTAAAACGGCGTGTGACGTCACGTGACCCGTTGACCGTTTGTTTTAACCCCTTTGACTGACGGAAGGGGGGAAAATGGTTGTCTTTGGTAGTTGAATGCTCTATTTTGGTCGAGTTGGTAGTTCATGGGGGCATAGCGCATTTTTTGGTAGTTCATGGGGGAAAAAGGTAATTACCCCTAAATTTTTTAAAAGTTGTGCATGCCAACATTAACTTCATATACACCATTAGATGCATCAACTTTAAATACAGACCTTTCATTTGAAATGTATAGTATCCATTTCATTAAATGCTTGTTTCCATCTTCATTTATGTATGACATTTAAGGCTAATTTTTAATGTTATTGTGTGTCACTTTAAGGGTCCGTTTGGGTTTGCAATTTCAAAAAGTGCAATTTAAAAATAGCGATTTTAAAATGTGCGATTTAAAAAAGTGATTTTTAAAAACGCAATTAAGCGTTTGGCAAAATCGCAGTTTGGCATTTAAAATCGCAGGTTAACCTTTTAAAATACAGCATTTTCAAAAAAGCATCATATTACCTGCGATTTGAATAAGCACTTTTCTGCGTTTTCAAATCGCAATTTTTTAAAAACACAGTTTCTAAACGGTTCATTTTCTACGATTTGGTTTAAATCGCACTATTTCTCTACGAAATCGCAATTTCGAACGCACCCTAAATAAATGGACAGAGATTTTGTGTGTGGCCGCACGCGCATGCATAGGTAAGCATGTGAATTTTGAGTAAGAACCAAGCAACCAATTAAACATGAGTTGAACATGGTCTCAAAAATAAAGGGCAGCTGCTTTATTAGTTGATTTGATTCAAAGATGTTTAAAAGACTTCTTTGAGAAGCCTGAGTCAAACAAACTTTTAAGAGCCACGTTCTTTTGTCACACCTCATAAAGGATGAACTTCCTCTCCAATGGATTTCCTTTGGTGAGGTATTTTTCTCTCTTTTAGGAATTTGAAATCTACACCTGTCTAAATAGGTGGGTGGATAGTTTAAAATTTGCCCGAGCAAATAGACTTCATATAAACTTTAATATTTACTATCCGAATTACTAACAATCACGACAAAATTGGTGTGATCTCTATCTGTTGGTGATACCAAGAGGATTTGGCTGGTTTAGCATGCTTTGTTTGTGGGAGCCCCGTGAACGGGGTATAACTGTAAAATAAAATATAAGAGATAGAAGGGAAGAAAAGGAGAACACAAAGAGAGAAAACGCTACATTGCTTCTTGTTTCATTGAGTGCTTTTGATTATAAAAGATATGAATATATAGGCTAATAGAGGGGAGCACATCCCACTAATCATGACACACAATCATGAAATATTAAAGTGAAAAATATTGAGGAAATCATTGTAGGAAAATAAGGAAAGATATTGGAGAGGACATCAAGGAGATATTCTTGATATGCTGCAACGACTCTTTATTTTCTAACACTCTCCCGCAAACTGATGGAAGGAACTTCTTTCAATTTGTCTTATGCGTCGGATCATCATCATGAAACCTATTTTTTTTTTTTGTATGTTGGCCCGGGTTTGCAAACTGTACCTCAAAGGCCAAAAATAAAGCCAACTATGAGCCAAAAGAAATTAAAGACAGACTTGGGTTTTGAAACATTACCACAAAGCCAATAATATAAAAGAGAAGCCTGGACTTTTTAACTATACCACAAGGCTAAATTAGAAAGAAAGAGAGAGAGAGCCAAATGGCTTTAGAAGCTTAGGTTTTAAACATTACCACAAGCAAGAGATTTGAGAGTGGGCCAACAATTGGCCTTTTTTTTTTTTTTTTTTTTTTCCTTTTTTTTTTTTTTGGTTTTTTTTTTCCTTTTTTTTTTTTTTTGGTTTTTTCAACTCAACTTTCTAGCATATTCTCTAACACAGTAAAATACAAAAAAGGAAAAAAAGAAAAGAAACAAGACAAATATAAAAACACGATAGGAACTGGGAAACAAAAACCAAAGAAACTCCAAAACTGGAGGATTCGCAGCTGCCAGAGGTGGAAGATTTGGGAACAATGGTGCGTCTGAGGTTTGATGGAGGCGACTCGTGCAGTGAGTCATTGGCGGAGAGTGGAAGGTCGGCACTTGGTCTGTCAAAGGCGTGTTCGTTGGACAGAGGATGCCGGAGATCTCATGGTGGTGGCGCGACCCTCTGTGGCGGCGGCGGCAAAGGGCTGGTAATATGCATTCTTTTTTTTTCTTTTCTTTTTTTGAGTGAGAAAATTTTGGGAGATGGAGATGAAAACTGAGATAGATTAGAAATTGGGAGAGTTTCTATGTGGATGGAGTTGGGATGCTAGGAGTGGTAGAGATGAAGCTCAACGAAGAAGAAACCAAGATCGTGAGATGTTAGCCAAAGGGCTTTGATACCATGTAAAATAAAATATAAGAGATAGAAGGGAAGAAAATGAGAACACAAAAGAGAGAAAACGCTACATTGCTTCTTATTTCATTGAGTGCTTTTGATTACAAAATATATGAATATATAGGCTAATAGAGGGGAGCACATCCCACTAATCATGGCACACAATCATGAAATATTAAAGTGAAAAATATTGAGGAAATCATGTAGGAAAATAAGGAAAGATATTGGAGAGGACATCAAGGAGATATTCTTGATATGCTGCAACGGCTCTTTATTTTCTAACACTCTCCCGCAAACTGATGGGAGGAACTTCCTTCAGTTTGTCTTCTGCGTCGGATCATCATCATGAAACCTATTTTTTTTTTTTTTTGTATGTTGGCCCGGGTTTGCAAACTGTACCTCAAAGGCCAAAAATAAAGCCAACTATGAGCCATAAGAAATTAAAGACAGGCTTGGGTTTTGAAACATTACCACAAAGCCAAGCCAATAATATAAAAGAGAAGCCTGGACTTTTTAACTATACCACAAGACTAAATTAGAAAGAGAGAGAGAGAGAGAGAGAGAGAGAAAGCCAAATGACTTTAGAAGCTTAGGTTTTAAACATTACCACAAGCAAGAGATTTGAGAGTGAGCCAAAATTGGCCTATTTTTTTCTTTTTTTTTCCTTTCTTTTTTCTTTTTTTTGGTTTTTTCAACTCAACTTTCTAGCATCTTCTCTAACACAGTAAAATACAAAAAAGGAAAAAAAGAAAAGAAAAAAGAAACAAGACAAATATAAAAACACGATAGGAACCGGGAAACAAAAACCAAAGAAACTCCAAAACTGGAGGATTCGCAGCTGCCAGAGGTGGAAGATTTGGGAACACTGGTGCGTCTAAGGTTTGATGGAGGTGACTCGTGTAGTGAGTCGTTGGCGGAGAGTGGAAGGTCGGCACTTGGGTTGTCAAAGGCGTGTTCGTTGGACAGATGATGCCGGAGATCTCATGGTGGTGGCGCGACCCTCTGTGGCAGTGGCGGCGCAAAGGGCTGGTGATATGCATTCTTTTTTTTTCTTTCTTTTTTTTGAGTGAGAAAATTTTGGGAGATGGAGATGAAAACTGAGATAGATTAGAAACTGGAGAGTTTCTATGTGGATGAAGTTGGGATGTTAGGAGTGGTACAGATGAAGCTCAGCGAAGAAGAAACCAAGATCGTGAGGTGTTAGCCAAAGAGCTTTGATATCATGTAAAATAAAATATAAGAGATAGAAGGGAAGAAAATGAGAACACAAAAGAGAGAAAACGCTACATTGCTTCTTATTTCATTGAGTGCTTTGATTACAAAATATATGAATATATAGGCTAATAGAGGGGAGCACATCCCACTAATCATGACACACAATCATGAAATATTAAAGTGAAAAATATTGAGGAAATCATGTACGAAAATAAGGAAAGATATTGGAGAGGAAATCAATGAGATATTCTTGATATGCTGCAACGGCTCTTTATTTTCTAACAATAACAATTAAACACTTTATAATAGTGACAATACTTAATATCAATCTTTCAAATATGACGACATGCCATTTTCAAGGGTATGGGTGGATCTGAAAAGGCCCCAGTTGAAATTTGGTCAAAAACAAACTTGTTAGCAGCCTCGGTGTAGTGAACTCCATCCCAATTTACTCTAACTGAGGGCTTTCACATGAACCGCAAGCAACAAGTGGAAGCTCAAATCCTGCATATTTTCAACCCAAAATTATTTACTTCAAAATTCTTACGTGCATTTTTAACGTCTATTTTTAAAGCACGTGATTCGCACGGCACGCTTACCGTGTTTCTTCGGTTCACTGAATAGAGAGTACTTGGCAGAGTAGAGGTCTACATATGTAATTGCAGCTAAAGGAAGATCGATCCTGAGCTGAACAATGGCCTCCTTCAACTTGTAGTTGAAATATTTAGCTACATCATTATAGGGCTTGGCGCAGCCATGGCTGTCCCTTTGAGCTGATAGAAAATTGGCCAAAATATAGGGAAGGCAGCCAATTGGTCCTGTGTTGTGGATCCAAAATGATCTAGCTCCCAAATCATATATTTTCTACATCATCATAAGACAAAAGTCAATTACCTGTTTTATATATTATTTTTTAATTAGGCCTTAAAAGGTAAATATTTCTCCTAAAAGTAATGATTGGATTCTCTTTCAGGAAGTCCAGAGACCTGCTCAGGCACCTTATGACCTACACCCACTTCTTTCATTGGGTGTTCGAATTTTATGGAAAATCTGGATCCAAGAGTAATAGGCCTGGCATTGACTTGCTCATTATCAATGATTAATCCAGCCCATTATCAATGATTAATCATAGTGTTAATTTACCTTAACATTAGTAGAGAACTTGTTGACTATATCGGGGACAGAAGCATTGACTTGCTCTATAGTCATGTTACTAAAGAATCCCTCACCAAGATCATTCTGACCGATATCGAATGTGTATAAAGCTTTTGGAAAATAATCCCTCTTGGGCATTAAATTTGCATATATTCCCCCTGCCACAAAAAAAAGAAAGAAAGAAAGAAAGAAAAAAAGGCCATGCTTAATGCAGAAAGGTAGTTGATAACATAGAAGTTTATAAGCACCCTAGACAAATAAATCCTAGGATAAAGTTTTCCTTCAAATTTTTTAATTTAATTTAATTTATTAAATTGGCATGTGTTTAAGATGCATGTGATTCTCACATAAATTTTTATCATTTTTAAGAAAAGGTAATATTAGAAACACACTTTTATTCTATCACTATCTCACCATGCTGACGCGGCAATGCCAATCAATCATTGGATCAGCCCTGTTAAAAAAAAAAAAAAGGCTTATTGGCACTACTACCTCAGCAAGGTAGGAAAGCGGTAGAATAAAAGTTTGGTTTGTAGCATTACTCTTTTAAAAATGCATGTGAGTGCTCAATTATGTAAAAATCACATGTATTTTTAATACATGTCAGTTTAATAAACTAATGAGAAATGTTATATACTACACTTTCATCTCACTCCCATTCTACTAAGTTAATGCCCATCGGTCGTTGAATATATATATATATATAATATATATATATATATATATATACTTTAAACAATGGTTGATTTAAAGGCTAATTAGCGCTACCACATCAGCCCAATACGATGGACATGAGATAAGAGTATAGTATATAATAATAACATTACTCAAATTGAACCGAAGAATATTATTTCAATATATAGTCGGGAAAACTTCACTTATAACTCCTGATCTTTCAATTTAGGGTATTAATCTTTCAATTTTTTTCAATTTCAACCATCCATTAGAAATTTCTGTTAAATCCTATCAAAATTTCCAAAATACCACTGTGTTTATTTTTTTAAAAAAAATTATAAAATTTTTCAAAGATTTAGGCATGGGTATTTTTGCAAATTTCGTTAACTTCTGGCCAATACTTAAATCCTATCAATTTTTTTTCCTAAAAAAAATATGAGTATTTTGGAAATTTTGACAGAATTTAACGGAAAAATCTAACAGATAATTGAAACTGAAAAAAAATTGAAAGATAGATACCCTAAATTAACATTTTTTTTAAGTTTTAATACATTTTTCAAAAATACTAAAAGATCTATCTGAGTTATAAACAAAGTGGTTCCCATATAGTACGACAAACAAGTGGGGTGAGGGTAACTATTAACTAATATATATACCTTTTTCCCTTAGCCTTTGTGATCTGTTTTGGAACTGCACAAATTGTGAGTATTGGATGTCGAGGTAGAAGGGACTATAGCCCCCTCTGGCGGTATAATTGTTGTCGGCAGTCTGATTGTGGAGGCAGCCGTGGCGAAATTTGCACCGTGCCTGAAGTTGGTCCCCAAGGAGTCAAGATATGCGCTCAGATACGGGAGACCGACCACTCTTTGCTGTAACCATACAATTACAATCAAAGTCAAAGGGTTACATCTATTTAAAACAATGTGAAGTCATGGGAATTAATTTTAGGCCTCCATAAAGAGGGGTAAGCCAATTGATGAGAAGAATGAGTCAATAAGACTGCAAGATCTGTCCCATTGACAGTAGTTGCTTCAATGGCAGGCAAGAGAGATGAGCCAATGTGATTTCAGAATGGCCCATGCCCTTAATAACAGAAGCTGATAGGTCACTATGAAACCCAAGAAAATTGTGAAGGCACCACCACTACTCCACCAACTACTAGGTTAATCTCATGAAGGAGGGCTAAGATTAAACGTTAGGGACGTTTGAGTTTTCGGTCAAAACGTACTATTTAAAAAATAGCGACGAGTTCAAAACGTGTGATTTGAAAACGCGATTTTTAAAAACGTAGTTAAGTGTATAATAAAATTACAATTTGGTCTTTAAAATTGTGTTTTTTTATAAATGAACCCCTTGCATGCGATTTGAAAACATCAATTTTTTTCACGTTTTTAAATCATCATTTTTTTTTAAAAAACGTACTCCCAAACAATATCATTTCAGAAATTTTTGTTCTTATTTTTTATTAAAAAAACATTTTTAATTTAAGCTAGTATAAAGTAGAGAGAGAGAGAGAGAGAGAGAGAGAGAGAGAGAGTAATAATGGAAAGAAAAAAAAGCAAGACAATTCAACTCAACACAACTTGAGGGAGGTTTCAGTTTTGCACAAAGTACATCTTTTTCTTTTCTTTTTTGTCTGGCTTGGGGGGCAAAAAAATTCTACTAAGTTTCCACTTCACCAACCATTCTTTTTTATCATCCCCCCCCCCCACACACACACACACACACACACACAAAAAAATTAAAAAAAAGAAAAAGAAAAGAAATTATCTTTTCATCACATCAAGAAACTCTTTACCAGGCTCTTTCCTAAGTAAAAGTATATATAGAGAGAGAGAAAAATGCTACATTTTTCAAATTTTTTCTCTAAAATTTGATTCATAAATTATGTGTTACAATCTGATATAATTTGTTATTTTAAAAAAATGTTTGTCTCAGCATTAGCAAATGATGAAAATGGTCTATTCCAGTAGCTATGACCACCTAATTCCATGATAGTATATATATATATATATATATATATATATATACAATAACATACGTACCCATGAAATCGATCATGAGCCGGCCATCTGAGAACCTTCCGGTAGGCATGTGAAAATAGGTCTCCCCATAAGGCGGCGTCGAGCTCGGTGCTATAAGGGCAGCAGATAATCCACCGGTATCAGAATTTGAGTCTCCGAAGTTGAAGATTGCCGGAAAGTCACAGTTTTTCAAAGCAAAAACAGGGTTCAGTGTGGAAGCATACAATAAAAGCATGCAAAAGCAAGAGATCAGAGAAGTTGTAAAGTTGAGAATGATAGGAGACTCCATATTTGGAGAAAGGAAAGGAAACCAAGACGCTAGCTAGGGAGTTTGATGTTTGGAATGGAAGGAAAGATGGACGGACATCTCTTACACAATTTCAAAGTATATATCTAGAAAGATTGTACTTGTCAAAGGTACGTTGCTTTCCCATTCGTCTTTGAAGTCTCTAGTGATAAGCTTACGAGGAAATTTTGGTTTCAAAGATGTGTATTTTAAATTCTTGAAGACTTATTATAACTTTTACTGTAATTTGCTTATAAATTTGATGTGACAATTTATAATTAGTGAAATAATTAAGTATGTTCACTCAGTACCTTTCACGTGGGCACAAGAGCTTAATCATTTCATCAATTATGAACTGTCATAGTAAATTTGTAAGAAAATTATAGTAAAAGTTGAAAAGGATATTGGTAGCAAATATTGAGAAAAAGAAAAATTCCACAAGCATGCATGATGGGACAATCTGATCAGAATTCTCCAATTCGCAATAGGACCTAGTTTTGCTTTTCTGAAAGAAGAAGAAGAAGAACAACAACAACAACAATGCTAGACATAAAACAATAAAATGTTGACAAACAAATCCTTATAATTTTACGAGTTGCAACAGCCATAAACAGATTGACAGTTACAGGCATAAAACTTTTAGATAAATGCTATTTAATTTGCATTATCCCAGCATATTCAATTGACGTTTTCTTCTTTGTAATTAAGATTGATCTAAAAGTTAATTGAACATACCACGTTAATTGAGTATGTTGGGAGAACGCAAAATATCATTTCTCAAATTTGTAACAGGCAATGTGAAACAAGCTGGTGCTGAATCTTCCTTCCCCTTCGCCAAGTAAAGAAAATAATTGATTTATGTTCTTCATTCCATGAAGAGGGCTGCTATACTTACAACCAAACTCTCACACCCAAATCCCTACACCCTGACGTGGCATTACCACATCAGATTTTTTTTTCCCTTTTTTTTTTCTTTCGTTTTCTTCTTTTGAAAGCCAAGATCGGTACCACCAGCACCCCGAACCACCCCGGCACAGCCCAGCCACCTAGGAACATGCCGGCACTGCCCACCACGGACCACGCCGGAAACCCACGCACCTCAACACCGTCGTAATCCCACACACCCCGACCCCCCAAACCCACGTCGGTGCGTGGGTTTCCGGCTGGATCTCTCTTTCTCTCTCTTTTTCTAGGTTTTTGGCCGAACCCACCAAACCCACGCCGAAAATCCATCTCTCCCGAGCGTCGACCATCACTTTCTCCCCTCTCGCCGGCCGTCCAATGAGTTCGGCACTCTCTCTCCAATAGATCTCATGGAGATCGGCGATCTACCGGAGGCGAGACTTCGGATCCTAGGCGAGGACGTCCAGCCGACAACTAGAGCTTGGGAACAAGCCATGAAGAGGAAGAGAGAGAGAGAGAGAGAGAGAGAGAGAGAGAGAGAGAGAGAGAGAGCGAGAGAGTTTTTGTTTTCAAAGAAAAAAATAAATAAATAAAAATTTGACGTGGTAATGCCACGTCATGGTGTAGGGATTTGGGTGTAAGCCTACCATTTTTCTTCCATCAATGGTGCCATAAGTGTAGTTATGAAAAAAGTAGAGAAGTGAATGTAGTTGAGTTCGACAAACTACAGGTTGAGCTGAGAAAGAATCCTAGATTGCTGTGTCAAAGTTAATTTTGAAGCCAGGGCTAGTAGGAGGTATCCAGTGTTCCAAGGGAGCTGAGATTTGATGCCAAGCAGTGTAGTGTTCCATAAAAGTCTTGTTAATATGCTGAGAGACTTTGATACCACCAAAGGAGAGAGCATCATGAAAAGCTTTGTTTCTGTAATACCACAGAAGATCACATGACACGGCTGCAAAAATTGGAAACCTGTGTCGATCTGTTGTAGAGATTCCTAGAGATGTTAGTGAGATAATCAATTTGACCCACTCCACCATATTGGAGAAATTGGGAAGGGCTTTAAGTGAGCTCAGTTAATTATGAAAGTGAATGTACAAGATTCTTATAATATTTGTCTTTGTTATATTATATATGTTTCTATCCAAATCATTGTTAAGATGATCATCTTTTGACTGCAAACTCCCGTTATAAACCATATTTGACATTAGGCTCAGTCTACTGTCCTTCAAGCTCTTTTGCATCTTATTACAACATTAATTGCCACAACACTATGCAATCAATTTTTGCTATTTCTTCTAGAAATTGAATTAAGAGGTGGCTCTTTGATCTGTCAAATGGAAATTACTAGCTATACGAGTCATTGCTACTATTCAAAGGGTACAAGAACCCGGTTTCAAAGATATCATTCTTGTTCCTTTTGACGTACGTGATTGAATATTATTATGATCAAATCCACAACATTATGTAATCAATTTTTGCTACTTCTTCCAGAAATTGACTTAGAGGCGGCCTTGAAGTTGATTATTTGATCTCTCAAATGGAATATGATTAGGACTACTAGCTACTACTATTTTTCAGTAACAATGTGAGTCATTGCTACTATCCAGATTCCAAAGGGTACAAGAATACACTCAAAGATATCATATGACATAGTTGAATGTTATTATGCTTAAAATATATGTGATACAAGAGGAAAGAGCAAGATGCCCAACGGATACAAACAAAAACATACAACCAATAAATAAATAAACCCTACCACGAATAGCAAAGGACACCTGATGGAGATCGCAAATAGCAACACATACGTATCCGATGGTAGCGGAGGCAATCTAAAAAGAGCAAGTGGAAATGGACGAGAGGTCCCGTCCAATAAAGATCTTGACCTAAAGATGAAGATCAAGGGCCAAGAGCACCATCAAGGCGCCACTAACGCCCTACAGTCCACTGCCACACGTGTGTGTGTGCATCTGCTACTTAATTTGCACCATGTTAAAGTATACACATAAGTGCATGGATTAAGATCTCCTACGATATTAAAAAAGTCGTAAATTCTTTTATTGACAAATAAAATAAAAGCGTGTGGATAGGATTAGGATTGGATAACCGTGTCACTTAAATCCATTAATATTTAAGAAAATCATATGTACTACATCACGTGGGCCAATTAAATTCTTACATTTTCCCATTTGGCCCATATGACAATAATATTTGTTGGGCCCGATAAGGTTAACATTACACGCATAATATATCTAATATTACTTTAATTTGGTCATCGTAATACCATAGTCAAATAGCCTACTAGTGCGAGTTATGGCGGTTGTACATCAATAACGAGACAATCCCTTCTTTGTACGAAAACACTAGCAACCTATTCAATCACAGTTCATAAATGAGAAGGAAGGTTCAATAAAAATGTCTTTTGTCAAAGATAAATGTTAAAGCATTTTCAAAATTAATATGTACATATATTTATTTTGTGTTTTGGGAATGATTTGAAAAGAAGGTTTTTAAAGAGTATTAAATGAAAATAGTCGCACATTAAAAAAAAAAAAAAAAAAAAAAAAAAAAAAAAAAGAAGCAAAAAAAAAGTGTAATTGACATTTATAAGACCTAACACATTTCAAATATTTAAAGTAATGCTTAGGAGTATGCACACTACGGATTAGGATCCCCTACAATTTTAATAAAATTGTACATCCTCAAATTACGAAATTTATATCATTTTTAGGCATCAAAACGCTTAGAAAGTGTACATATTAAAAATGTGGCATGTTATCAGGGCAACCAGAAAGAATTTTCCTCCCAAAAAACTTATTCTTCACTTTTGCAAAAACGTCTCTTATTTAGAAAACCAAAAGATAGTTTTTTGCTCAAAACTTTTTTACAACATATAAAGCAAAAACTTGATGAAAATATATTAAATTCTCAACTGTAACATGCCACATTTTTAATATGTGACATTTTCCAAGTGTTTCGATGCCTAAAAATGACATAAATTTCGTAACTTGAGAACTTACAATTTTGTTAAAATTGTAGGGGATCATAATCCTCCATAAGTGGTATCTCACAATCACCTGCTTAAATTCTTTTAAATTTGGACAAAATAATTTTGAGAGGATACTAATTCACTACGAGCCTAAATTCTTAAATTTAGAATTTAAGAAAACCACTCAAAATTGTAGCGGATCTCTTTATGTAATAATAATCCGAATTATAGTAAAAGTTGTAGTAGTTAAGCATTTTCCAATTCTAAAAATTTTATCCGATAGGAAACTTTGTCATGCGTGTGATTTTATTGTAAAATGTGGTTCCATGAATACCTTTAAAAAGAAAACCTTTTCTGATATTCATTTATTTGGAGTGTCGTGTGACATTTACAATCTATAACTTGGGTCAAGATTCATATCAATTTCTACATCTTGTATGTGGATCAAAATCATTCCTAGTAGCCTCATCAAATTTTACTCATCAAAGTAGTTAAAAATCACTTTTTTCTACTCTAGTGAGCCACTTTTTTAAAATTCTCCCAGCAGCCTTACAATTTTAACTATTTACTATCACTATTCCATTTAAATAATATTTTTTTTTATTCTTTTTTATTTAATCTTTTTAATCTTTTTACAAAGAATCATTCATGTCCATGAAATAAGGACATTATCGTGTGAGAGAGATGAGAGATGAGAGAAGAAAATTAGAGAAAAAAAAGAAAAAAGTATGCTGATCATGTGAGAGAGAAAGGTGAAACAAAATTGGTGAGTGGGTTGGTGAGTGAATATTATTCATCAGAATTGGTGAGTAATTTCACTCATCAAAACTTTTTGATTAAAATGGTGAGGCTGCTGGAAGTGGCTTTTTAGTTTTTTCATCAAATTGGCTCACCAAAATAACTAAAAAGCTATTTTGATGAGGCTATAAAGCATTCCTAATAGCCTCACCAAATTTTACTCACCAAAATAACTAAAAATTACTTTTTTCTATTCTGGTGAGCCACTTTATTAAAAATTTTCCAGCAGCCTCACCATTTTAACTAGTCAATATTCACTATTCCATTTAAATAATAATTTTTTCATATTTATTTATTATTTCTTTATATAATCTTTTTACAAAAAATCATTCATATCCATGACATAAGGACATTATCGTGTGAGAGATGAGAGAAGAAAAATGAGAGAAAAAAGGAAAAAAAAGTGTGCTAATCATGTGAGAGAGAAAGGTGAAACAAAATTTGGTGAGTGGGTTGTTGAGTGAAAATGCCTCATATAATTTGGTTAGTAATTTCAGTATTCAAACTTTTTTGGTTAAAATGGTGAGGCTGCTGGGAGTGGTTTTTCAAAATTTCCATCAAATTGGCTCACCAAAATAGCTAAAAAACTATTTTGATGAGACTGCTAGGAATAATCAAATCTACACATTTTATAGTTATATGTTAGTATCTTATCTTTCAAAGCTTGATCAATTATTGTCCTGGCTCATGATTAGAATTTTGCCACTTATCGTACAGGTTGAGTTGGAATTTGAGGATGAGCCCAAGCTGAAAAATTTGACCACAAACTCAAGAGAATAACCAGAAAAAGATTACTCAAGAAATCCAAAATTTTCAAATTAAATGAAAGTAACTGGGAAGAAATTGTGGCTTTAGAGTATTTACATCATGCTCAACAAATTTGCTCTTCATTTTAGCTAAAAAATTACATTTTTTTATTTTTACTACCCCCTTTTCTAAAGCACTAACTTTCGACCCTCTATTTTAGCTTATCCACTTTCATTATTTCATTTAAATATTATTTTACAAGAATTTTTTTTATTTTTTATTGAAAAGGGGGAGAATGTTAGAAATTAAAAAATGCACTTTTAGAAGTTCGTCAAATGTTTCTCTAAATTGCTAAGCCTAATGCAACTACTTTTGCTAACATTTGGCTAGTGCTCTGCCAAACTCATATCAATCGTATAACTTATTAGAAATATCACACTAATGGCTTAATATAGCATGGGAAATTTTTAGCAAAACTTTCTCAACCAAAACCACATCAGTTCATACACCATCTTCCTTATAGTTCACAAAAGTTTGGTTATCCGGCGGATTAAGCTCCAATTGTGCTTAGAAATGTGGGGTATGCATTGGATTTCATCAACCTGAGTAAATCTGCTCTCGTCGATGTTAAAGAAAGATATGATCCCTCTCTTTATAGATTTCCCACGAAGCTGTTTTAAGAGCCGCCCACGTAAGCAGAGCGTCAATATTGTACCCGACAGAATGAATTATAATTTGTTTTTTGGGAGGGTGGTTATGACTACACAAACAATCACTAGTTACTTACTCAATAATGCAAATGTAATTGTCATTTTTTAAGAGTAATGTTAGACCTTTGCATTGTGAGGGTGAAAATGTGGATGCGGTTATTAACAATATATTCATCCACATAACGCGGTTAAACACTTTTAGGTATATGTATCATGTGCTTACTATCCGCATCCGCGTGCTTATTGCACTTATTAAATACGGTTATTATCCGCATATAAGATAATGACCGTTTTAGATTACTATCTAAATCTATATGTAAGATTAAATAATGTGGTTATTACTATATACAAGCTTAAATAATGTGCTTAAGATTTCACTTGTTACACAATTCACAATTATCAGCGATATAGGGTCATTGTCTCAGAGTAATCGGGATTTGAATTACCCAGAGAAAAGAAAAAAAAAATGAGAAAAAAAAGTAAATGTAGTGAGATATTACTTTGAGATGATAGTAAAAAAAAACCTAACATGACCTAAATGTCCTAACTTACCAAATTGAAAGCGACATCGTTTTAGTCAGGGTTCTCTCACCCAGACTTCAAAATGTAAATTTAATTAAATATATATAATATATGTTATATATAAAGGGAATGCGGATGCGGTTATTAACCACACCTGCATACCCTAAAACCAGTATCTGCATCTGCATATGTAGATAGTGATTTTCCTAACCGAATCCGCATATACGGATGCAAGCAGTTATTATCCACCCGCATTTTTACCCTTACTTTGCAAAAAAACAAAAACACACACACACACAATTACATGCTACACGTGTCAACAAGTTATAGGTATAGCAATTTTTTTAAAAAAATATGTTTATAGGGTAAAGAGATCATTTCCAACAAGCATAAGCTGTCTACATAAGTGGTGAAGGCAACAGTAGATGATTGTAAGAGCATTTTTAGTAGCCTCACAAAAATAGATTTTTTGGCTATTTTGGTAAGCCAATATGGTGAAATTGTCCAAAATGACTCTCCAGTAGGCCTCACCAAATTGGTGAAAAAAAAATTGGAGCGTGGACAGTACTCACCAACAATAGTGAGCACTGTTCATTCACAAAATCAATAAAATACTATTAAAATTTTATCTCTCTTCCTTTTTCTTTTTTTTCTCTCTCATGCATCAAACACAACCTCAATTTTAAAAAAAGATTATCTAAATAGAATAGTGATAGTGTATAACTAAAATGGTAAGAATGCTGAAGGTGCTTTAAAAAAATGGATGGCTAAAATAGAGGAAAGTGGTTTTTGACTAGTAAAATTTGATGAGGCTGCTAAGAATGCTCTAAGGGGTTGTGGCGGCCGGGTTTTAAATAACTCATTGACATTGTTGATTAAAAAAGATAAATAAATAAAATAAAAAGTAGAAAGATACAAACTATGGGTGAACTTAATTATAGAATATTGAATAGATCGAACACAAATATCCAAAAGTTATGCGGCCTAATCGAATAGAAGATTAATGAAGTAGACCGCTGAAAAAGGGAATAGGATCCTCTCCATTTCAAATGAAATTGATATTATCCATTTTATGGTCAGGATTTAAAGTTAATACATTTAATGGTGTACATGATTTCACATTATTTAAATTTTTAAAAGTTTTGTATGCTAACATTGACTCCATATAAACCATTAGATGTATCAACTTTAAATCCAAACTTTTCATTTGAAATTGATAGTATCTCTTTCATTAAATGCTTGTTTCCATCTGGACTGGGTTGAAGGCCTCTGCATGGGTCATGCCCCTGTTCTTCATTTATTTGGTCTCTAATCCGCCTTGTGCGGATCAAGTCTTAGCTTTGTTCAAGGTAGATAGGGCCGGAACCTTTTTAGTTCCTCTGGAATTGAAAACTCATCATTCCCTCCTTGGTTACCATTTTACCTCTCATTTTGGCACTATTTTTTTAGATTTGGATTTATTGTTGGGGAGCTCACCCCTTTACTTTAATATTTGTAACCCTTCTTGTCGAATGAAATTCGTACTTATATATATAAAAATAAATAAATAAAAGAAATAAAACTTCTTTGAGAAGCCTGAGTCAAACAAACTTTTAAGAGCCACGTTCTTTTGTCGCACCTCATAAAGGATGAACTTCCTCTTCTTTTTCTCGAGATGTGAAGTTAAAATTAAGAGTAGTGATTGGGGGGAGACCATTGACCGGCTCCCTCCTCCCTTTATATTAAAAAACCTACTTTTAATCCACTTTTTGTTTTTTATATTATTTTATTCCTTCTTTTGGATTAAAAGAGGGTTTTTTAATATAAAGGGGGAGGGAGCCGGTCAATGGCCTCCCCCCAATCACTACCCTGAAATTAATGTGTCCGTCCAACTTAAGCCTATTTTCTTTCTCTTAATAAATGAGAGAGAGACTTATAAAATTATTATTAATAATAATAATAATAAAGAAGAGAGATTTAAAAAATAAATAAATGAGAGAAGAAAAGGTCAATGGAAATTGCATATGGGAGATATGGATGATGATTCTTTGCGTCTGATCAGTAGAAGCGTGTGGGTGTCATAACTGATTTTTGTTGGGGAGGCCGTTGCCAAAATTCTACCAAAAACGCCCATGTGCCCATGTGTCTAATGAGCATGTTCACATAAAAAAAAAAATAATAATAATAATAATAGTTTTTATTTTGGATAAAGTTTTTTATTTCAATTTTTTTATTAAATTAATATGTATTTTTTAATATGATTAATAAAGTATTTACCATCTATCTTTTAGAGTCTATGATTTTCAATATATTTTTAAAATGTATCTAACAATCACGTGTTCCAATAATATATGTTTGTTTAATAAATAAGTTAAAAAAAAAAAAAATTAACCTAATTTGAAGGAAAATTTTATTTTTATATGTATCAAACAATTTAAGAAATATAGATTTACTCGAGCAAACGAACTTCATATAAACTTTTATATTTATTACCCGAATGGCTAATAATCACGACAAAATTGTTGTGATCTCTATCAGTTGGTGACACCAAGAGGATTTGGCTGGTTTAACACGATTTGTTTGTGGGAGCGCCGTGAACGGGGTATAACAATTAAACACAATATAATAGTGACAATATTTAAGATCAATCTTTCAAATATGATGACATGCCATTTTCAAGGGAATGGGTGGATCTGAAAAGGCCCCCAGTTGAAATTTGGTCGAAAACAAACTTGTTAGCAGCCTCGGTGTAGTGACCTCTCCATCCCAATTTACTCTAACTGAGGGGCTTTCACATGAACCCACGAATATTTGGCTTCCATTCACTGTGATTGTTCCTCCACACCCAACACTGTCGCTATAGTTGTACTTCCCTCCATACCCACAACAAGCAACAAGTGGAAGCTCAAATCCTGCATATTTTCAACCCAAAATTATATACTTCAAAATTCTTCCGTGCATTTTTAACATCTATCTTTAGAGCACGTGATTGGCACGTAATGCTTCCCGTGTTTCTTCGGTTCACTGAATAGAGAGTACTTGGCAGAGTAGAGGTTTACATGTGTAATTGCAGCTAAAGGAAGATCGATCCTGAGCTGAACAATGGCCTCCTTCAACTTGTAGTTGAAACATTTAGCTACATCATTATAGGGCTTTGGGCAGCCATGGCTGTCCCTTTGAGCTGAAAGAAAATTGGTCAAAATATAGGAAAGGCAGCCAATTAATGGTCCTGCGTTGTGGATCCAAAATGATCTAGCTCCCAAATCATATACTTTCTTCATCACCATAAAACAAAACCCAGTTACCTGATTTATATATTATTTCTTAATTAGCTCTTATATATAGGAGAGTAATGGATCGGGATTCTCTGCCCAAATTTCAAGAAGTCCAAAGACCTGCTTAGGCACCTCGTGACCTACACCTGCTTCTCTTCATTCCGTGTTCGAATTTTATAGAATTTGGACAGGAAAATCAGGATCCAAGAGTAATAGGCCTGGCTAGCCTAATCCAGCCCATTATCAATGATTAATCATAGTGTTAATTTCCCTTAACATTAGTAGAGAACTTGTTGACTATATCGGGGACAGAAGCTTTGGCTTGCTCTATAGTCATGTCACTAAGGAATCCCTCAATAAGATCATTCTGACCGATATCGAATGTGTATAGAGCTTTTGGAAAATAATCCATCTTGGGCATTAAATTTGCATATATTCCCCCTGCCAAAAAAAAGAGTTAAAAAAAAAAAAAAAAAAAAAAACAAAGGCCATGCTTAATGCAGAAAGGTAGTTGATAACATAGATGTTTATAAGCACCCTAGACAAACAAATCCTAGGATAAAGTTTTCCTCCAAAATTTTTAATTTAATTTATTAAATTGGCATGTGTTTAAAATGCATGTGATTCTATATATTTTTTTAAGCATTTTTAAAAAAGGTAATGCTTGAAACACACTTTTGTCCTATCACTATCCCACCTTGTTGAAATTAGTTATTGGATCAGCCCCGTTAAAAAATAAAAATAAAAATTCAAGGGTTCATTGGCACTACTATCTCAATAGGGTAGGATAGCAGTAGAATAAAAGTTTGGTTTGTAGTATTACTTTTTTAAAAATGCATGTGAGTGCTCAATTATGTAAAACCACTATGTTTATTTTTCTAAAAAAAAAAATTATAAAAATCTTCAAAGATTTAAGCATAAGTATTTTTGCAAATTCCGTTAACTTCTAACCAATACCTAAATCTTATCAATTTTTTTTCCAAAAAAAAAAAAATTGTATTTTAGAAATTTTGATAGAATTTAACGGAAAAATCTAACAAAATGTTGAAATTGAAAGAAAAAAAAAATATATGAATACCCTAAATTTATATTTTTTTAAACATCGATTTTTTCACGTTTTTAAATTATTTTTAAAAAAAATGTACTTTCAAATATGATCATTTCTGCAAATTTTGTTTTTTTTTAAAAAAAATAATTAATTTAGCCAATCATAGGTCATAAAGCTAGTATAAAGTAACCATTCTTTTTTATCAGCCCCAGGTGAGGCCCCCACACTCATAAAAATAAATTTTTTAAAAAAAAAAATCCAAAAAACACAAACAAACAAACAAAACAAAACAAAAAAAAAAAAAAAAAAAAAAAAAGGGGGAAGGTAAGGTACTAAATTATCTTTTCATCACATCAAGAATATGCCCTGCTGCATATTCTGCTTTTCCACCATTTCTGTGTGAACTATGAAGGACAAATTGCTAAGTATCAAAAAAAAAAAAAAAAAAAAAAAAAAAAAAGAGTGTATCTGGGTCTCCATGGGCCTACTAGTATCGCAAATTCATTCTATGTACTCGGTTTTCTATTTCTGCAATATTTCACACAACAAAAAACACTTCTTTCCACCATTAATTACACGCTGAAATGGGTAGCTGGAAGATCTCACTCAGCATTAGCAAATGAGGAAAATAGTCTATTAATTCCAGTAGCTATCACCACCTAATTCCATGATATATAGTTAGTGTATATATAAGCCTGAGATACATATATATAACAATAACATACGTACCCATGAAATCGATCATGAGCCGGCCATCTGAGAACCTTCCGGCGGGCATGTGAAAATAGGTCTCCCCATGCATAAGGCGGCGTCGGTGTTATAAGGGTAGCAGATAATCCACCGGTATCAGAATTTGAGTCTCCGAACACTACAAAAAAAATTGTAAATCGCCACATGCAGTTCGCCGCGTGTAAAGTAACTGTACACGTGGCAAACAGTTCGCCGCGTGTAATTAGCCGCGTAGATACACGCGGCGGACCTGGGCAATGCTAATTGCACATTTGGCAACGTGTATTTTAATACACGCGGCTAATTTGCCGCGTGTACATTAATACGCGCTGCCAAATGGCAGCGCGTGTAAATCTACACGCGGCCAACATCTGGCCGCGTGTACATTAATACACGCGGCCAGATGTTGGCCGCAGTATATTTTTTATATATATATATATATATATATATAAATTCTATTTTTTAATTTCTTTTTATTTAAAATATATTTATATATTTTATATAAATATTATTTTATATATATATATATATTTTAATTCTGTTTTTTAATTTCTTTTTATTTAAAATATATATGTATATATTTATTTTTTACTAAAATTCTCCAAATTTATTTTATCCAAAAATATTACAAAATCAAATTGCACAAATTAATCAAAACAACTTTTTTTAAAAATTCGAATACCATGTACTAATAAATATATTCATTACTATATATAAACTACTTACACAACAATATCAACAAATTTGAGATTCTTAATTTAATAAAGTTATTCGGTACTAAAAAAAAAAAATACACAAAATATCTACAAATCTGGAGGACGTCTCTGCGGATCACGAGGTGCAGTCCCGGGCGTGAGCTCGCCAACTGTCGATTGTCCCGCAAGAGATGGTGTAACAGGCGAAGGAGTCCCGAGAGGAGATTGTTGGATCAGCAATTGTCCAGAAGGCGACAACGGACCAACCGTTGTCGCATTACCTGCAAGTACTAAAAATAATTAACCTACATAATATTATATGCAAATTTAAACAAGTAATGAGAACAAATTAAAAATAAACCTAAGTGTATACATAATATGAACCATACCTGCAGGCGCACTACTAACAGATGACGTACTACCGACGTGTGCAGGTGAAGACTGCTGAGCACCAGGGCATACGAACGATAATCCTGTAGAGGACATGAAGGCCTCAAAATGTCGCATGCGCTGCTCCATATCATCAAAATGTCGCATGCGCTGCTCCATATCATCAATCTGTCGTATGCCTGCTCCATGCTGTCAGCCCGCTCTCTCTCGGCCCGCACTATGCCCTCCAACTCCGCAATTTTGTGAGCAACCCAATCCTGAGACGTGCCCTCGGCCGGTCCCCCCCGTGTGCGGCCCCTATACGAGAAACAAGTCCCGCGAACAGGAGTAACGTTCGGCCCAACCTGCCGAACCCTACCCGTATACTCGGGTCGCCCAACTGCTTGCTCGTACGCGTCGCCAGGTGCCCAACGCACCGTATCTGATTAGACGGGGTCCGAGGCAGCAGGATCAGTGGACAAACTCTGTGTCATCCGCTCCTGTACGTCGTCAACATACAAAACAATGGTAATTAATAAATACTTTATCACACGCATAACTAATAATAATCGATAACCTATAACAGTAGCATACACATAGGTCCCGTGTCCGCTCGTTCAGGTAAGTGCCGTCTTTCCTTGTGTGCGTCTTCACAAACGACTCGGCGCGGGTGGGGGGCGTGCCAGATATAGATGCCTGTCGCCATACAGTATAAATATATAACAAACATTGGATATTCATTTAACGTTAAGAAAGAACAATTACGCACAAATAAGAATTAGGGTTTTTACATATTGTTCCATACCTCATCGTGATTAAATCTGGCATAACTTTTGGACCCCAGACTATGGGGGATGTCTTGCTGCTCCCGCAACCGCTTCATTCGTTCAGACCTCTCCTTTACATTGAACATTCCCAAAAAAAATGTCAGAATTGATACTTTTAATTACTTATGTGTTATGATTGAATTAACTGTTTATTAAAAAAACACAACATTATAGTAATACATTCAAAGACCTACATACCACATTTACTTTTGTGCACCACTCGTGCAGTACGTCCTCCACATCCGTTTGGTCATACTTATCAAAAAACGTCTCTGGCATTCTCGCACGTATTGTCAATGGCGTGTCACCGTCTCGAATATTTAGCTGGGTCCTCAACTTCGACTTCCACGAACGGTGCTTACGGCCCATATCACCCCAGAATTCATTCTGTGCCAGGCGCTGGTCGACGGATACGGGTACATAAAATTCTTGCTGCACATTCAATCTAATGATTAATTTTACCAGTTCAATAAAGAAAAAATCATCTTAACTTTAATTTCACAAAATACATATATTAGTTTCATACACATACCATTATGGCATCCCACATAGCCTGCTTAACCTGTTTATCTACCTTTCCTCATTTGTCCCGCAAGTGAATATGGGACCCGCTCCGTAACAGCTTGCCCGCAGCCCGTCTATAACGATTGCATGCTCGTCCCACTGGTTGTGTTGCAGCATTGTACTGCAACACAACTTTCTTACCCCTCGGGAGCACCCAATTTCTCTCAGGGTCCTTAATCACCTCAAAATATATGCTCCCGTCTGGGTTATACCCTAGTCAATAAATATAAAACGTTAATATATTAACACTAAATAACTTAATTATATCAATAAATTAAAAATTCAATTTAAATATTATACGAACTTACTAAATTAATTAGTTTATAATGATGTATACAAATGTACTTACCCATCAGCCGAATATGGTCGAACGCTATGTGCTCGGTCGCTGGGTCACCAGCATGCTCCTCGCCTGCCTGATCTTCTGGGTGATGCTCATCATCATGATCGTCATCCGAATGGGGGACATCATGTGCTAACTGATCAAGCCCCAACATCACATCATCCCCCTCGCGGGGCAGCTGGCTCTCCCCCACATCTGGGTCCTGACTCTCCCCAAGAAGCGGCAACTGGCTCTGTCCATAAACATGCATCTGGCTCTCCCCAGGTGCCGGGCCCTGGCCCCCAGCCGGTGCCGACAGCTGTCCCGACCGCATAGCCGGCATAGGCATCCCCCCCCGCTGTGACAGCGGGAATCTGTCATCCTGAGTCTCACTATCAGGAATGACTGGCATAGGTGGTGGAAGGGGGTATGGATAGTACAACGGAAATCTGCTCAGATCATGACACTCTCGCGCCCACCATCGATCAACATGGCCCGGTGAGGTCAGCCCCAACTGCGATAACATCGTGAATGGAGAAGGAGAATATCCAGCTGAGCTCGTCTGGCCGGGATCTGACCTGCTCATCCCCGCCGTACCCGGGGGCAATGGTCTATAAACGGCGTCCGGGTGGTGTGGCCACGGGGTAGTATGTAGTGCCGCTGACATTGCCGGTGTCGACGTAGGCGGGTATAGAGAAGGAGAATATCCAGCTGTGCTCGTCTGCCCGGGATCTGACCTGCTCATCCCCGCCATACCCGGGGGCAATGGTCTGTATACAGCGTCCGGGTGGTGTGGCCACGGTGTGGTATGTAGTGCCGCTGACATCGCCGGTGTGGATGTAGTCGTGCAATGCACGGGCTGACGTGGTGCACGATGTGCGCAAGTAGGGGGTCTCGGGTCCATCGAAACCTGCGAACAAATGTGAGACAAATTACTTGAAATTCGTTTTAATTTTAATATTAAAATAGAATATGCATAATATACAATGAGCTCTATGCAAAATAAGAAAGTATTTTGAGTTTAAGCAAATTGTACCAATAATAAATATAGCAATCATTGTATAACATGAGCTTCAATCGGATCAATGTCGGGCCTGTCGTGATCGAATTCATCATTCGTATCATGCAGGTCATCAGTGGGTAATACGATCGGTACACACTCGTGATATGCATTATCTGCATCACTACTCCCTTCCCCCTGACCAACATCGTACACGTTGCGCGGTTTAGTCCTCACGGCACAAACCCAGTTTGGGTTCCTTTCATCCTCGACATAAAACACTTGGTCTACCTGAGATGTAAGCACGTACGGCTCGTCAGTAAGCAGTTCTCCCCTGTGGACGAGGTGAGTGAAGTTGACAAACGCTAGACCATAATCATCGACTCTAAATCCTCTGTCCATCGTGGGGTCCGCCCAATTGCACTTAAATAGGACGTACGTAGTCCTATCGTAGTACTCGACCTCAACCACATCGGTTAACTGCCCGTAGTAGGTTTCGCATTCAACGGTTGGCACACATACCCCGCTGTTCTGAGTCCTCCTTCCCACATCATGGGCTAGCGTGCGGAACAATTTCCCGTTTACCACGTACCTGTTATACTTCACTGCTGTCTCCTTCAACCCTCTACTCCGCATAACCAATTTCAGCCCCAATTCCTCCCTACTTTGATCGTCAAGGCCATCAACCTATGTTATCATTTCATATATTAAAAGAATACATCGGTTAATAGCGGCATATTGTAGAACCCTATCTTAAATTGACACTGAACATAGGTAAATATTATATACGAAAATACCACTACTTCCTTACATATGCGCGGTACCACTCGCAGAACTGCTCGTGATGTTGGGCTTCAATTAGAGCGTCCGTGATGCGACCCCTAACGCATGATCGCCTAATAGCGTCTTTATGCATCCTACATTCAGCGGATATAATTAAAAAACTAATTATTATCAATTATATCATTTGAATCCGGTTCAATATGTAAACACTACTTACATCCGCAAATTGAGAAACTCGTCAGAGTTGAACACAATATAACGATGAATCTGATGCATCGTCAACCGGTTCAATCTAACTCGCGTTCCCGCCCCCTTGGAACCATCAGGGTTTCTCAAAGGTCTGTTGTGGAAGGTTGGTGCATTTTCTAGATATCTCGAACAGAACGTTACTAGCTCGGTCGCTATGTAACCTTCGCAATGCACCCCTCAGGAGCCGCTTTGTTGCGCACATTCGACTTGAAACCCCCAAGACTCCTGGTGCACACACAAACATTAAGGACTTGCCCCCGTTTAATGCCATGAGTTACATGAAAAAAAATATATATATATATATATATTCTGTTGTATTTTACCTCTCTGCCGGGTACATCCACCTATACTGAACGGGTCCGCCGAGTCTACATTCGCGCACAAGATGCACGACCAAGTGGACCATGCTAGTAAAAAACCCAGGAGGAAATACCTGTTCCAGCTTGCACAGTGTGATACAGACGTCACCCTGCAGTCGGTCCATCTCGGCTTGGGTTAGCTTGGTTGAGCATATGCCTCTGAAAAATGCTGACATCTCAACGATAGGTCTGACCACTTTGTCTGGCAATGACTGACGCAATGCAATTGGTAGAAGCTGCTGCATCAGTATGTGGCTGTCATGACTTTTTAACCCTGAAATTGTACGGTCCTTCATCCGAACACACCGTGAAATGTTCGACGCATATCCGTCTGGAACTCTCACATTTCGAAGCACCTTTAAAAAGCTTTCTTTATCCTCCCTGGACATCGTGTGACAAGCCGCGGTATATATGTTTTACCATTTGCGGCGGTGAACGGATGCAATTTAGGTCTCAACCCCATCTCCTGCAAATCCAGCCGAGCTGCCAAGTTGTCCTTCGTTTTCCCTTTGATGTCCAAAATAGTGCCAAGTATATTATCCATGACATTTTTCTCTATGTGCATGACATCAAGATTGTGCCGAAGCAAATTGTCCTTCCAGTACGGCAATCTGAAGAAAATACTTTTCTTCTTCCATACAACATCATCAGCACCCCGTGCACCCGTCTTCCGCTTCTTCCGTCTCGTCTTACCCGTATTCTCATTCCCAAACGCAACTCGGTCCAACTGTTGGAGGATCTCATCCCCGCAAGGCACATCAGGAGCACATTCTAACTCCTCAGTCCCATCAAACGTTCTTCTGTTCAGCCGCCACAGATGTTCGGCTGGCAAGTACCTCCTGTGTCCCATGTAACAAAATTTACAACCGTTCTTCAGATGTTTAGAACGTGTCGAATGCATGCAACAAGGACATGCCTTCACACCTTTGTTAGGCCAACCGGATAAATCTGCATACGCCGGGAAGTCGTTTATTGTCCACATCAACTGAGCACGCATATTGAAATTCTCCATCTTCGCAGCATCTAGTGTTCGTACCCCTACATCCCACAGCTCCAACAGCTCATCAATCAGTGGTGAAGGTAGACGTCGATATCCATACCAGGTGCGCTCGGTCCGGGGATAACCAGTGACAGGATGAACGACGTCTGTTTCATGCACATCCAAGGAGGCAAATTGTACGGTACAAGCAATACGGGCCATGTGCTGTGGGATGTACTCATGTTCCCAAATGGATTGAATCCGTCTACTGTCAGTCCCAGCCGCACGTTCCTACTGTCGGCCATGAAATCCGGATGTAGAGAGTCGAACGATCTCCATGCCTCACCGTCCGCGGGGTGCCTCAATACCCCGTCCCTAGTGCGGCCTTCTGCATGCCACCTCATATTGTGCGCCGTGTGCTCCGACATGAATAACCTCTGTAACCGTGGGATGAGTGGAAACCATCTCAACACCTTCACTGGACGTTTTTTCCTCAACGATATTACCTCACCATCCTGATCGAAATGTATATCAGCCATCCACTTAGATTCTCCACATACGGTGCAGGTATCTAGATCTTTATTGTCTTTCCAGAATAGCATACAGTCATTACGGCACGCCGGAATCTTCTCATACCCGAGACCCATGGAACTGAGGAATTTCTTCGCCTCGTACGTATTAACCGGTAATGCATCATCGCAAGGAGGCAATAACTGACAGACAAGGTCCAGAATATCAGAAAAAATCTTGTTACTAATACCTCCAATGCACTTCAAGTTGTAGAAATGTACAGTAGCACTCAATTTACTGTGCTTTGTACCGGGGTGAAGTGGCTTGTCGGCAGTCTTCAACAACTCAAGGTACTTCAATGTGTCCCTTGCAGAGGTTCCTTCATTTACTTCTCCGGGCTGGCCAACATTATCAGTGTCACCTACTTCGTGCACGCCGAAGGCGTCACGCAACATTGCGTGCATGTCACCACCTTGTTCCAGGTCTCCGCCTTGTTCTGTGACTTCTACATGTTCAATGCCACATGCAGCCGTATCTGTGACACTGGGATGGTCGTGACCCCGAACAGGACCAGCAGGGTTTAGGGTTGTCTCACCGTGCATATACCAGAAACCGTATCCCGTGCACATTCCCTTCCCCCCTGTCAGGTGTGCAAGAACGTAATCTGGGGGGTGCCGCTGGTTATTCCGGCAGTACTTACATGGGCAGTAAATTTTGCCATCACCAGACCTACAGTTACGAACGGCAAATGCCACGAACGCTCTACACCCGTCGTTATACTGTGTCGTACCTCTAGGTGCTGACATCCACGACTTATCCATATTCCTCTGTACGCGAGATAACAGTCTGAACGAAATATGTTATTTGATTACAGCAAATAAAGTGCTTGTTTGTTTACTGTTTGTTTTAAACAGTTAACTCAAAGTATCATTTTCTCATACTTTTTTTAGGGGTTAGGGTTTTTCCTTTTTAGGTTTTAAGGTTAGGGTTTAGGTTTTTAAGGGTTTAGGTTTTTAAGGGTTTAGTTTTTACGGTTAGGGTTTAGGGTTTAGGTTTTAATATTTGTAGGGTTTAGGGTTTAAGGTTAGGGTGTAGGGTTTTAGGGTTTAGGGTTTAGGGTTTAACTAAAATAAAATAGTTAAAAAAAATAAAAAGAGATCTCGAACCCTTTTCTTTTATATTTTTTAATATTCTTCTTTCTTTTTTTTGGGTTTAGGGTTTATTTTTTTTTCTTAGGGTTTAGGGTTTTAGGTTTTTACGGTTTAGTTTGTAGGGTTAGGGTTTGGGTTTGGGTTTACCTGACCATAAAAAGTAATTAAAAAAAAAAGAGATCTCTCCCTTTTTTAATTTTTCTTTTTTAATATTCTTCTTTCTTTATTTATGGTTTAGAGTTTTAAGGTTTCTTTTTTTAGGGTTAGGGTTAGGATTAAAAAGGTTAGGGTTTAGGGTTTTAGGGTTAGGGTTTTAGGTTGTTAGGGTTTAGGGTTTAGGGTTTAGTTTTTAGGGTTAGGGTTTAGGTTTTGAAGGTTTAGTTTTTAGGGTTAGGGTTTAGGTTTTGAAGGTTTAGTTTTTAGGGTTAGGGTTAAAAAGGTTAGGGTTTAGGTTTTTAGGGTTAGGGTTTAGGTATAGGGTTTAGGTTTTAGGGTTTTAAGGGTTAGGGTTTAGGGTTTTACGGTTTAGTTTTTACGGTTTAGTTTTTAGGGTTAGGGTTTTAAGGTTAGAATTTAGGGTTTAGGGTTTAGGTTTTAGGGTTTTTAGGGTTAGGGTTTAGGTTTTAGGGTTTTAAGGTTAGAGTTTAGGTTTTTAGGGTTTAGTTTTTAGGTTTAGTTTTTACGGTTTAGTTTTTAGGTTAGGGTTTAAGGTTTTAGGGTTAGGGTTTTAAGGTTAGAATTTAGGGTTTAGGGTTTAGGTTTTAGGGTTTTTAGGGTTAGGGTTTAGGTTTTAGGGTTTTAAGGATAGGGTTTAGGTTTTTAGGGTTTAGTTTTTACGGTTTAGTTTTTAGGTTAGGGTTTAAGGTTTTAGGGTTATGGTTTTAAGTTAGGGTTTAGGGTTTAGGGTTTAGGGTTTAGTTTTTAGGGTTTAGGGTTTTAGGGTTTAGGGTTTAGGGTTTAGGGTTTAGGTTGTTAGGGTTTAGTTTTTACGGTTAGGGTTTAGGTTTTGAAGGTTTAGTTTTTAGGGTTAGGGTTTTTAGGTTTTGAAGGTTTAGTTTTTAGGGTTAGGGTTTAGGTTTTGAAGGTTTAGTTTTTAGGGTTAGGGTTTAGGTTTTAGGGTTTAGTTTTTACGGTTTAGTTTTTAGGGTTAGTGTTTTAAGGTTAGAATTTAGGGTTTAGGGTTTAGGTTTTAGGGTTTTTAGGGTTAGGGTTTAGGTTTTTGGGTTTTTAGGGTTAGGGTTTAGGTTTTAGGGTTTTAAGGTTAGATTTAGGTTTTTAGGGTTTAGTTTTTACGGTTTAGTTTTTAGTTAGGGTTTTAAGGTTAGAATTTAGGGTTTAGGGTTTAGGTTTTAGGGTTTTAAGGTTAGGATTTAGGTTTTTAGGGAGAAAGTATTTTAGGGTTAGGGTTTTAAGGTTAGGGTTTAGGGTTTTAGGGTTAGGGTTTCAAGGTTAGGGTTTAGGTTTAGTTTTTAGGGTTAGGGTTTTAAGGTTAGAATTTAGGGTTAGGGTTTAGGTTTTAGGGTTTTAAGGTTAGGATTAGGTTTTAGGGTTTTAAGTATTTTAGGGTTAGGGTTTTAAGGTTAGGGTTTAGGGTTTAGTTTTTAGGGTTAGGGTTTTAAGGTTAGAATTTAGGGTTTAGGGTTTAGGTTTTAGGGTTTTAAGGTTAGGATTTAGGTTTTTAGGGAGAAAGTATTTTAGGTTTAGGGTTTTAAGGTTAGGATTTAGGGTTTAGGGTTTAGGTTTTAGGGTTTAAGGTTAGGATTTAGGTTTTTAGGAGAAAGTATTTTAGGGTTAGGGTTTTAAGGTTAGGGTTTAGGGTTTTAGGGTTAGGGTTTCAATGTTAGGGTTTAGGGTTTAGTTTTTAGTGTTAGGGTTTTTAAGGTTAGAATTTAGGGTTTAGGGTTTAGGTTTTAGGGTTTTAAGGTTAGGATTTAGGTTTTAGGGAGAAAGTATTTTAGGTTTAGGGTTTTAAGGTTAGGATTTAGGGTTTAGGGTTTAGGGTTTAGTTTTAGGGGTTAGGGTTTTAAGGTTAGAATTTAGGGTTTAGGGTTTAGGTTTTAGGGTTTTAAGGTTAGGATTTAGGTTTTTAGGGAGAAAGTATTTTAGGTTTAGGGTTTTAAGGTTAGGATTTAGGGTTTTAGGGTTAGGGTTTTATGGTTAGATTTAGGTTTTAGGGAGAAAGTATTTTAGGGTTAGGGTTTTAAGGTTAGGGTTTAGGGTTTTAGGGTTAGGGTTTCAAGGTTAGGGTTTAGGGTTTAGTTTTTAGGGTTAGGGTTTTAAGGTTAGAATTTAGGGTTTAGGGTTTAGGTTTTAGGGTTTTAAGGTTAGGATTAGGGTTTTAGGGTTAGGGTTTTAAGGTTAGGGTTTAGGGTTTTAGGGTTAGGGTTTTAAGGTTAGGGTTTAGGGTTTAGTTTTTAGGGTTAGGGTTTTAAGGTTAGAATTTAGGGTTTAGGGTTTAGGTTTTAGGGTTTTAAGGTTAGGATTTAGGTTTTTACGGAGAAAGTATTTTAGGTTTAGGTTTTAAGGTTAGGATTTAGGGTTTTAGGGTTAGGGTTTTAAGGTTAGGATTTAGGTTTTTAGGGTTTAGTTTTTAGGGTTAGGGTTTTAAGGTTAGGGTTTAGGGTTTAGGGTTTAACTACAATAAAAAAGTAATAAAAAAATTTCACTCTTTTGTAGGGTTTAGGGTTTTTAGGGTGAACGGTAATTTGGGCTAGGGTTTAGGGTTTATGGTTTTTGCTTGTTTTTTAGAGTATAAAGCTTAGGGGTTTGGTTTTGAGATTTGATCATAGGCATTTTTATATTGGTTTTGATTTAGGGTTTAGGGTTTATTGTTTACACCTTTGTTATAAATTGAATAATAAAAAAAATAATTATAAATGGTAGACGGTGGCCAAATTTAATTTTCTGTATCTATCCAATAATCGTTAGATACGATCATTTTATTATGAAATGATGGCGAGTTTACTTTGAATTGGTTTTTTTTTGTTTGTAAAAAAATTACCTGAAATGAACAATTAAACTTTTTTCTTTGTTCTTAAAAACCCAAAAATTGTTTTTTGTAGTACCGAATACTTATTTATATTTATTGGTTTTGATCATTTATTTTATGATTAAGTTAATAAAATAATTGTGACAAATAATAATCCACACACAAATTCGTAGTACAGTAAAACATATTACAAAAAAAAAAAAAAATACCACAACTGTAAGAATATTTTTCATGCATAACAACCAACCACATCAAAACACATAAAATTACACAACAATAGATATTCAAACCCAACAAAATTAACAGCATTGCATAGACCATTATTAATTGCTAAATCCACAATTATTATATGAAACTATTAAAAAAGTTAGAAACAGATTTTAAACAAATTAATTTAAATGCACCAAGTTTATTATAGCCAAAAGGTAAAGAAAAAAATTTAATGCTAAAATTACTCACAATTTTTTTTTTTTTTGTGATTTGTATGCTCCTTTGCCAAAATGTACCTGCATTAAAACATATTAGTCCCAAAATAATATCCCAAAACAACTAAAAAAATACTAATCACGTACAAGGCAGAGAGAGAGAGAGAGAGATAGAGAGAGAGAGAGAGACCGGGAGAGGTTTCAGAGAGAGAGAGAGATGTAGAGAGAGATAGTGTCTGTGACGTCCCACATCGCCTGGAAATGAGGATGTGCTTATATGTATAAATGCACTCTTTATGACACAACGCGTTTTAAAGCCGTGATGGCAATGAACCTATCAGAACTCCGCAGTTAAGCGAGCCGTTGCGAGAGCAATCCCAGGATGGGTGACCTCCTGGGAAGTCTGATATGGGGAGCCAAAAGCGGACAATTTGTGTCATTGGGGGTGGATCGTTACAAATGGTATCAGAGCCATTGCCCAGCCTGAGATGGTGGGAACGTGCACAAGCCCAAAGAGGGTTGCCGGCGGGCACTCGCTGGGATGCCAAGAATGGAGGGATCCATGAGGGTCGCCAGCGAGGACGCTGGGTCCCAAGGGGGGTGATTGTGACGTCCCACATCGCCTGGGAATGAGGATGTGCTTATATGTATAAATGCACTCTTTATGACACAACGCGTTTTAAAGCCGTAATGGCAATGAACCTATCAGAACTCCGCAGTTAAGCGAGCCGCTGCGAGAGCAATCCCAGGATGGGTGACCTCCTGGGAAGTCTGATATGGGAGCCAAAAGCGGACAATATTGTGTCATTGGGGGTGATCGTTTACAGTGTCAGAGAGAGAGAAAGCTAGAGAGAAAGAAAGGGTTAGGGTTTAGTCTGTGGTTCGGTTAGAGAGAGAGAGAGAAAGCTAGGGTTAGGGTTTAGTCTGTGGTTCGGTTAGAGAGAGAGAGAGCGAGAGGGAGATGTAGAGAGAGATAGGTCCGGACCTAGGGTTAGGGTTCCTGGTTCGGTTAGAGAGAGAGAGAGAGAGAGAGTGAGAGGGAGGTGTAGAGAGAGATAGGTCCGGACCTAGGGTTAGGGTTGCTGGTTCGGTTAGAGAGAGACAGAGAGAGCTAGAGAGAGAGAGAGAGAGAGAGAGGCTGAGTGAGAGATGAGTGAGCGAGAGAGATCGAGCTGAGGGAGAGAGAGGGAAATGTGGGGATCGAGGGTAGCTTCCTCTGGAAGCTACCCTTTTTTTTTTTTTTAAAATTAATTGAAATATCAGCCAGGTGGCGCGCGGGAAATGTCCCGCGCAAGTCACCTGGCCAAAAATTGGCCGTGTGGCGTAATGCCACCCGGCCAATTAGGGACGCGTATTATTATACACGTCTCTATCTGTTTTTTTTTTTTTTTTTTAAAAAAAAAACGAAAAATGGTATATATATATAATATATATATATAGATTATATATATATATATATATATATATATATATATATATTATAATATATATATATATATATATATATATATATATATATTTAATATATATATATATATATATATATTATAATATATAATTATATATATATAATATATATATATATATATATATATATATATATATATATATATATATATATATATATATATATATATATATAATATATATATATATATTAATATATATATATATATATATATATATATATATATATATATATATAATCTATATATTAAATATATATATATTTATATATATATATATATATATAGTTTTGTATTTGTAAACACAAACACAAACCCTAATCCGACCCTAAGTGTATGTAATATATATAGTGTTAAGGTTTACGTAAACTCTAACCCATAAAACTAAAACCCTAAACGGTAACCCTAAAACTAATTCTTAAACCTTAAGTCTGTGTTAAGTTTCATATATATATCTATAGGTCCTATATATATATAGGGTTAGGGTTTTATTAGATTACTATTTGATGTGTTTAAATAGTACTCGCAAGTGCACGATCATTTTGCAATATAGTGTTATGCAAGTGCGAGTCGATCCCACAGGGAAATGGTCAAATATTGGTACCTTGCTTAATCAACCTCATTTTAACCTAGTTCCAAAGTTTGAGAATTGATTCAAGAACAAAAGACTAAATTAAAGAGATGTTATGGAATATGTAAATTAAAAGGAACTAAGGTTAAGGAATCCACCAAACCAAATACTACAACTCACACTCTTGGTTTCCACTTGAACACCCAAAGAACATTAAGCTTAGGGTGTTATTCAAGTTTCTTAACCATAAACCCAAGAACCATTAAATGAATCCAAACATTGACAAATCACAAAGAGTACCGATGAAATCAAAACATCCAATGTATCATTCAATCACAATGGATATCATCATCCGAACCGATAAAACAATGTATTTGGTCGGTTGAAACACATAAAATGTCCTCTAACCACCACTAACCACATTCATTGCAAAGATGAAGCATTAAATGAATGGAACTTGAACAACTAAAATGATATATCATTAAATGTGCAAGTGGTACAGCAAGGTTGTGAGTGTCATCAATGGAAAGGTTTCATCCTCAACCCTAGTTGAGGTTACTAGCCTTCCATGACTAAAAACACCACAATAAAATGATGAACAACCATGGAAATGAAAGAAAAACTCTACAAAGAGAAAGTATTCTGAAAATAACTACTGAATTACACTACAATAAGCACGAAATTAAAACTAACTACAGAGTTTCTGCTCTATCCTACTCTCTCTACCACTCTCTCTACTAGTCTATAACAAGGGATGGCCATGACTTTCTATAGAGGAGCCATGGCAAGAAATGGACTCTTCTACCCTTCTCTGCAGCTAGAGACAACCCCAAACACCGACCAGCGTGTTCTGCAGCGGAAATCAGAGGGAGGACTGCTTTTTGGCTTCTGATTGGCGTTCTGGCGCGTTCTGCAAAAGCAGTTTCTGGGAAATTTTGATCGATCGACTTTTATTTCGATCGATCGACTTCGGGAAAAATATCGATCGATCGAATTTTAAGTTCGATCGATCGACTTGTCAGGGTCTCCGAATTCCAGCTATCTTCTTATGAATTTTGCCATTCCTCTCTTATTGTCCTACAGAAACAGAAAACACAAAAACTAACCAAAACATTAGAAATAACAAGGCTAAAGGTCTAACTAGTGCAATTCAAGGGGTCAAATACACAATATTGGCACTCATCACTATTCCATTAACGTAAATCCTAATTAGAGTTAGGGTTTACTTATAAGTATACCATATATATTTAAAGTACTCAACACGTAAAACGTAAATATACTATAAACATATTGCACGTAGCCCATACCCTAACCCTATGTCTATATACTATATATAGTCATAAACCCTAACCCTAAGTGTATGTACTTTGTTATGTTGCATATTTTTATTTTTGTTCCTCGCCGTATAATTATGCATATATTTGTAGCCCAAATTTGGGTATATACAACGTTATTATATATATCTATAAACTCTAACCCTAAGTGTATATATATACTATATATAGCTATACACAATATAGGTATATAAGTATACTATATATATATATATAGCCATAAACACCAATGTTAGGGTGTATACAAGTAACTATAAAGGTATATAGTTTCGGCACGCCGTTTACATGCATGCATGCATGCATGCATGCATATATTATATATATGTATGTACATAATATGACAAGATAGTTTTGAAATACAAATACAAATACAAACACAGACACATGCAACCCTAAGTGTATGTAATGTACATTCTTGCTAAACCCTAAGTCATAAAACTAAACCGTAAACTATAAATTAAAACTAAATCTTAACCCTAAGTATATATATACTATAATACTAAACACTGACCATAAAATTGAACCCTAAAACCCATAATCTTAACCCAAATCTTAAGTGTATGTACCATATATATGTAAGCCATAAACCCTGACCCTAAATATATATACTATATGTATAGTGATAAACCCTAACTCTAGGATCCAATGATAGTTCGACCAAGTTTTGAACATTGAACTCGATCAAATGATAGAGGCATGCAATTTTATACTTGTGTAAGGTATGCCATAATGATCGGGACCACAAGGCGAACACATTCAGATGGATGTTCAACGAACCCTAACCCTGAGAGTATGTACTACATATACAATAAATTAAGTCCTAACGCATAAACCATATTCAAGAAACTCAACTTGCATGTAAACCCTAAAACATAACTATAAGTATGTGTAGCACAAATTTATTGTTGGGGTATATAATAGGAATTTTAATATAAATAAATTCCAAAAAATTTAAATACAAGTACTGTATAAAACTAATTAGTTTATATACTCTAATTTGGTATAGGGTACATAGCAATTTTATACTCCAATTTATTTGTTTTTTTTTTTTTTTTTTTTTTTTTAAAAAAAAAAAAGGAATTCCAAAAAAGTGTTTTTCAGTTAGCCACGTGTATTAAATTACACGTGTCGGCCAGATGGCAGCGTGGAATTTATACACGCGGCCAATTGGCAGCGTGTATAAAATACACGCTGCCATCTGGCAGCGTGTAATTTCTACACGCGGCCAGATGGCAGCGTGTACTTATACACGCTGCCAATTGGCCGCGTGTATAAATTCCACGCTGCTATTTGGCAACGTGTAATTTATACACGCTGCCAATTGTTTGTACGCTACATCTGGCAACGTGTCCAGAGAAAAACGCTGCCATCTGGCCGCGTGTCTACAGTAACATGTACTGTAGACACGCGGCGATTTACGCCTTTTTTTGTAGTGTCATGTAGGCGTTTCCCCTAATAAAGTACCTCATTTGACGATTTGAATTCCTTAAATATGTGGGCAATTAGATTAACTTTCTAAGAGTATTAGTTGAACATTGTGGAGAGAATATCAAATAGATTATCATGTCTGCTGCATCTCTTACCTGCTAGAGAAAGCTCCCAATTGTCATCATAAGGGACTTGCCACACAACGTAACCAAGTAGTTCCTTATGCTTGGCATAAGCAACCTTAATTTTGACCACCTCAACATCATCAAAGCCGATCCAGACCGATCCAACTGTGAAGAATTTCACTACATATGTAGCATTGTATCTTACTACAGCCCCATTTCTCTTAATGTAAGCCTCGATATCCTTATAGCTCATGTCTCCTTCAGGTGTAATGGCTGGACCTGTAGCCGGTGCACCAATAGCATTGTCGTTGGGATTCTTTAACGTCCACGCATAGCCATAGAAAGGCAAGCCCAAGACCAACTTTCCAGCAGACAAGCCCCTACGAATCCATGCACCAATGCCATAATCCATGCTAGCATTGCTTGATGGGTCATATAAAGCTGCAAGAGCACCTGTAAAGTTTGACTGTTGAGACCTATGGTAGCCAAAAGCCATGACATGAACCCAATTCAAGTTATCCCTTATGGAGTCCACTGGGAAAGACATATGCGGTGAGTATTGAACAGCAGCAGTCAAGATCAATTCTGTCTGGCTAGAGTTTTTCGCCTCAGAATTGACTGCGGCTCGCCACTCCTGAAAGAGTATCCCCATATTGGTCATGTCGGAGCTTGTGCTTGCTGAAGCCCAATTAAAGTCTAAGCCTTGGAAGCCATAAAGCCTTGCTATCATCATTGAAGAGTCGATGAAAGTTTTTCTATAGGAGCCTTGCTGACCATCAATGAAAGGACTGCATAGTCTGCGCTTTCACCCCCAATAGAAAGGAGGGTGGTGATTGATGGTTCTTTAGTTTAACAGTGCTCGTGAAGGTGGAGAAGTATTGCTCATCAGAAGATGAGATAGAGAGCTCGGAGGACGAAGAGTTAAGTTCAGCAAAAGCGCAAATAAGGTGAGTAAAGAGGGCTGAGTTTATGTCTGAAATGGGGAACCCGCTGCTGGAGTACCAGTAACCTGCTTTGATCCAAGTTTGTGCAGTTGAAGGCACCAAGTGTAAAGAAAGAAAGATGCGGAAAAGAAGAATGATGATAATTTTGAACATCATGGAGCAAAGCTGTACTTCAATTCTGAAGAATGTAACAGCTTGCCTTGAAAGCTATATTTCGCAAGCATATAGCTAGACAGAAATGGATGGGCTAACTTTGTGCATATATGAGCAAAATATGCTAAACAAAAATATGGGAGTAAGTGAAACAAATTTCAAAATGCAAAAACCTATGCAAGAAAGATTTATGTAGGGGAGGGAAGATCTTAATTGGAAATAACTATATATACGATGACGTACATTCCAATAACCACGATATTAATTAATTGCAAAACACATTACGGGTTGACCTCTTTTAACTAACTCCTTTGAATTTTAAGAAAATTGGGACAAATTCTTATCTCAAACTTATTGCTTTTTCTTATCCACAATGTTGGAGTAATGTTACATATCATTCTAAAATTAGGATCCTTTCAATTTTTTTTAAACATTTGAAAATTTTAAATTGTTAAATCATAGCCATACTTTACATCTAACGGTTCACAATATTGTGCCAACTTTTCACATGAAATAAATGTGTCAACTGTCCACATCACGCCATGTCTCCCTTGTATCCCTCCAAAATTGATGTGGTTCTTAAAATTATCGTTGGATCAAAATCCAATAGTGATCTATGATAAATTCAATGATGATTTTAAAAGTTACATTAATTTTCAAGGGATACAAGAGAAACATGGAATGACATGTAGCATTGCTCACATTGAGAATAAGAAACAACAAAGAGAAATGATCCCTACACTCATTTCTCACAACAGCTCCACAACAAGCTGATGTGGCTGGTAGTATTTTATTATTTTTTTACAAAAAGAAAACAAAACAAAACAAAAAAAGTAATAAAATATTACCAGCCACATCAACTTGTTGTAAGACTGTTGTGAGAAATGAGTGTATGGATCATTTCTCAACAACAAAATAATAGTATAAAAGGCAACTCACTAACAACAAAATAATAGTATAAAAGGCAACTCACTAACTGAGATTTATGGTCTTATCCCAGATTGTTGCTTTTGAAAATAATGAACTTGTTGCTTTTGTCTTATCTAGATTGTTGACCAGTATAACAACAACTCACTAACTCACGGTAGGTAGTGAGTTGGCCAGTTGGGACAAGAATTCTCACCATTTCAAATCAAATAAAATAATAGTATTTATTGTTAGGATTTAAAGTTGATGCATGATATAAAATTGAATTTACCCATATTTTTTGGTAAAAATGAAAAATAGGAAAATTATCAAAAACAATATTAATTGAAGCAGCGCTGTTAGATTAGAATTTTACCTGCTCTCAGACAATAAAAGTATAAAAGGAAAGACTTTATCATCAAGCTGAGATTTATTTTTATTTTTTTCTTATTTACAATTAAAACTTTATTTCATTTTCTTATTATGATTAGATTTACTTTATTTATTTCATTTTCTTACTAGGATTAGGTTTATTATATTACTATTAAGACTATGTTTACTTTCACTACTAGTAATAGGTTACTTTCTTGTCAAGTATTTCTCTACTATTTATAGGTGAGTTTGCAATGCAATAATCACACATTGAATTATTAATAAAATTTGAGAATTTCTCACACATTCGGCGGAGTTTATTGTTCTTGTAATCCTTAGGACGTTTTATCTTTTGATTAGAAGATGTAGACGCTTCTAATTGTTGTTACCAAGTTTTATGCTATGTCAATGCATTTAACTATGTATCTAAAGCTAATGTGGATACATTCTTTTAAGAAATGTAGAATCATGTATGTCGTTAAATGTACTAACTTTAAATCCTAACTATAAAATAGATACTATTCATTTCATTTGAAATTGAGAAAATCTATGCCCAATGAATAAGGTGTATAAGAAGGATAGAGGAAGAGATAGATAAAGAGAAATGTCAGGAGTACCAAAATTTTTACCAAAAGATGGATACTAAGACGATGTGAAGCTTATTCATTAGAGATGATCAAAATAATTAATAAAAAGAAATGCTACAGATACCAATAAATAAGCTTCACATCATCTTAATACCCACATTTTAATAAAAGATTTGGTACCTCTAACATTTCTCATAAATAAAACTCTTATTTAAGTAGGCTTTCAACCTTCGGTGCGGATAAGAATGGACAACAATTACTTGACACTGCAACAAAAAGAAATTGGCTTGGAGCCATCTTTTACACTTCGTTTTTCATCAGCTGAAATTCTTGGGGTCGAGAAATTTTTTTTACATCCTTTGCACAAGACATGTCTAAATTGTTAGTAATTTATGCTCCGTTTGTTTCGGCGTAAATTGATTTCTGGAAATTAATTTCCGTATTTTCCGGTGTTTGGTTGGGGCGTAAATATTAGTCAACCGTAAATTGATTTCCATTTGACCAAAATTAGTTAACAAAATTTGGAAAATGATTTACGCTTTTTATTTCCGTAAATCATTTTCCCCCACGCTCATTACTCTCGTTCGTTCCTCCCGCAAGCCCGACACTCAGCTCTTTTTTACGGGAGTTTCGTCTTCTCCTCAAATACAGACGGGCGACAGCTTCTATCATCTTCTCCTTCACGCTCAACCGCACAACTCCTCTCTCTCTCTGCTAGCATCTTAGGTAATCTCACATCTCTCTCTCTTTGTTGCGTTTGGTTTCATTTTCATTTTGGGTTTTTAGCGTTCACTTCCGTTTGGTTTCTGAGAAAACTCAAGGGAAGAACCCGATTCTGCATTTTCTCTCGCTTTCTCTCCCTTGTTTGAATTTATATGGTTTACATGTGATATATGGCTTTTGGTTGATCTGGTTCTGCTATGTGGGGACTGTTGGCATGGGGGGTGGGGATATTTGCTATTGGGTGGCTTGATTACTTTGTATCTTTTCCCTATGTGACGCTATTGTGCTCTCTGTGATATTTGCTTTGTTTACCCTCACTTGCATTTACACGTTGTCATGGGTCACGATTGACAGAGGTTGGGACCCCTGTGTTTGGCTGTTGTATGCACTCAAAGTGTTTGTCAAAATGTCTCTATACAAGTTGTAATGTTTGTAGGTCAGAAGATGATGAGATTCTAATATGAGTCCACTGTCCACTTGAACTCCAACCTTTTCTTATCAACTTTCCCTTTTGCTCTGCACCCCTTCTTTTGAAATCCGGGATAAAGAGGATATTAGGACCAATATGCCTAGGCCCGAGTGCCCAAATCCTCTCAAGAAGCTTTTGCCACTGTACTCTACATTTGTCAGCCCGTTCCTTGTCAATCTCAGTCATTGACAAAATATCTTTCTCCACAGCATCCATTATGCGTTTCTTAAATGCTTCAATTGGATTCTAATCTTCCGCAATGTTTGATCTCCGGGTTTCAAAACTTTTATTAGTTTGCCCAGACTTAGCTCCAATAATATCTCCAAGTAAATCAGAACTTTCATCAAGCACCTTTGTTAAAGTAGGCGGAAGCTTCATGACTTGCACGCGGACTACGCATCTTCCATTTGGTGTTGTCTTCTCAACATAATCTGAACCTGCATTAATTGATTTTAAATTCTCCAGCATATGGGAAACCTCTCCCTCAATGGTCTCTTTATATGACACAAGAGGGGAAGAGACTTCCAACCTTACTTTCGCAAACCGGTCCTTCAAATCCTTTATGCATCTTTCTAGATGAACTTCTCCTGCAGCAGCCAGGACATGTTCACCCCTTGCAGAAACAGTGACCTCCACAAATGGGTCTGCTCGATTCAGAAGCTTTAAACCTCTCAAAAGTGCACCCATGTCTGCTGGATCAGATGGCTCAACAGCAACTCTAAGAGTTGAGGAAACCTGGAATATCATACTTGAGAAAGGCCAGCAGTTCCTTGTTGATGACAGTTTTTGGCTAAAGCAATTACCCCAAAAATAATCATTATATATATATATATATATATATATATATATGCTACTGGACAGCTGCTTTAGATTTCAATTTAATTTGCTTCACATATTTTTTTACTTCTTCTCTATTTCTAGCCCGGTGTTTCTCCTGTATATTCTCTATGTGCTTGAGCTGTGGCTTTTAAGATTTTAATGATATTAAGTTTACATTTTAAAAAATAAAAACCACATTAATGGTTGCAACTTACAAGAGAAACTTGTAGTCTCTAGAATATCCTTGTTCTGCAACTAGATTTTTAATTATTGGGAGGACTGCATTTTTTTCCTTGAAGGTTCTTTTAAGTCTAGACCAACGGTGTAATATTTGGCAGGTGAAGATGGCAGTGAAAATATCTAAAAAGAGTAGTCTGGTTAGTTTCTAGAGAGAGAGAGAGGAGTTCTAGAGAAAGACTGGCTATGGAGTGGTGATGAGTTTTTTTTTTTTTTTTTTTTCCTTCTTCTAACATATCAGTCACTAACCATTCACTTGAGTAACAATTGATCTTCCAACCTACCTTCAGTGCACATATAGACACCTCATGAAATGTTCTTGAAGTTATCATCACCAGCATTTGTTACCTAATTTAAATTGTGTTCGATTGATACAAAGCTTTTCGATATTCAACTTTATTTATTGAACGAGCTACTTGCTATACGATGAATATGTTGTCACGTTATTTAAATTTTTTAAAAGCCTTTGCAGAAGCCACTGGTTTTAAGCCTTGGCCCATCATTAGATACATGGATTGCAACTCAGCCTCCTGCACATGCTTCTGCATTGAATCCCCTTTTAGTGGATCATATAAAGCTGAGAGCACAAAAACCCTCTGCCTTGAATAAAGAACCCCGCTAAATAGATGTAAGAAGTGTAATGGCTGAAATGTTCCACACTCTCTGTTTTGGGAACATTGAGATTTCTATAACAGCTACAAAGTGATTATAATTCATCTTATCACATCAACTTCTTTATCTCTTCTTTGAACTGGTTGTTGGTTATTGTTATCTTCCTCCTCGGCTTTTGCAGATTGTCGTTCAACTTTATCTTTATCCTTCTTGTCAACTTCAGCTTGATGCTTCTCTGACGTATTCTGAATTTATGCTTGGATGGAATATCATTCCTTAATAATTTTTTGTGTTGTTTGTAGATGGATGAAAAAATTCTTGCAACAGTTATGGCCGCAGTTGCATCTATCCTTGCTATTGGGGCTGTAATCTTAGAAGATATTAGATCTAAGAGATTATTACGTAGAGAACCTCATGTTAATCGAGAGTATGAAAGAGGGATTTATATGGATAGTATTCTTTATGGAGGCAAGCAAGATTGTATTGATCAGATAAGAATGAGTCCTACAGCTTTCTTTGGATTATGTAAAAGTCTTGCTGACAACAACCTCATACGTGAAACCATTAACATGTCTATTAAGGAACAAGTGTTGATGTTTTTACACATTATTGGACATAATGTGAGGTTTCGAGTGGTTGGTGGAAGGTTCTATAGATCGATTGAGTCTGTTCATCGATATTTTAGGGTTGTCCTTAGAGGAGTCTTGAGGCTATATAAACATTTAATTAGAAAACCTGACAATTCTACGCCACCAGAAATAAGGAACAGCCAAAGGTTTTACCCATACTTTAAGGTACGTTTGAAAATTTTTGATTTTTTTTTTTAAAAAAAAAATTCAAGTAATTTGTCAAACAAACGTAATTTTTTTTCTTTTGTCATCATTAGGATTGTGTTGGAGCAATAGATGGAACTCATGTTCGGGCATCTGTTCCAATCGAAATCCAAGGAAGGTTTCGTGGTCGAAAAGAGCGAACAACACAAAATGTGTTAGCTGGCATTACCTTTGACTTAAAATTCTCATATGTATTAGCTGGCTGGGAAGGAAGTGCACATGATTCCCTTGTTTTGAACGATGCACTCACTAGGCCAGAGGGATTCAAAATTCCTGAAGGTATATAGGGATAAAATTACGTTTTGTTCCGGTTGATTACCTTTTATTAATTAGTTATGATTTTATTTTTATTGTAAACTTGTAGGTAAGTATTATCTTGGTGATGCTGGTTATGGAACTCGAAATGGAATTCTCTCCCCCTATCGTGGTGTTCGGTATCATTTGAAAGAATTTGGTGATCATTCACCTGAAAATGAAAAAGAATTATTTAATCTTCGTCATTCGTCCTTACGAACCACCATTGAACGAGGGTTTGGAATTTTGAAGAAACGTTTTCGTGTGTTGGATGCAGAACCTTTTTGGTCATTCCCGACACAAGTGGATGTAGTATTAGCATGTTGTGTTATTCACAATCACATTATGGGTGTTGATCCAAATGACTCAATTATGGAAGAGGTTGTTCGTGATGTTGGATCTCAAAGTCAAAGTAGTAGAGTCTATCAAACACAAAGGGAAGCTCAAGAGGAAAGTAGAGAATGGACAATCAAAAGAGATGTAATATGTCATGCGATGTGGGATGATTATAAAAATAGAAGAAATTTGTAGATTTCTTTTCTCTTGTATGGTTTACGTTATAATGTGAACAAAATTGAATTAGTCATGTTGAAAGACGGTTATGTTTCTATCTTTAATGATTTGATTATATAATATTGCATGTTTGATGTTTAATCCAACTTATGATATAAGTTTGTTTTTATCTTGCATTGTGTTTTTATTTTTTATCTTGCATTATTATTTATGTGTTTGTGATTGTAGCAATGGGCAAAAACAAGGAAAAAGACACTACAAACAAGCAATTCAGGTGGTCAAAACCAATGCACAATTTATTACTTGAAATTCTTGCTGATGAGGCTGCTAAAGGAAATAAGCCTTCAAACACATTCAAACCTGCATCATTCGCACTAGTTGCCAGGTCAATTAATGAGAAATTTGGAGTAGAATGTGCATCTGATCATGTTGAGAACCGCCTTCGAACCATCAGAAACATGTGGACTAGCATCAACACCCTACGTGGGAAGAGTGGCTTTGGATGGGATGACAATTTGAGGATGATTACTTGTGCTAAAAAGGTGTATGAAGAGGAAGTGGTGGTATGAAACTTACTTTCTTTATTATAGTAGTTATATTAATTTTGAAGTTTCTCAAAGTCTATTTTTTTTATTATTATTATTATAGTATTTTTTTTATATAGTAAATTATGTTCTCTCTTTTTCACAGGCGCATCCTAAGCATGAGCAATTTTTAAATAAAAAAATTGAAATGTACGATGAGATGGCCGTAGTTGTTGGTAAGGATATGGCGACTGGGAGTTTCTCAAAGTCTTTTGCTGATATAGATGATTCAGAACATGTGGATTTGGATTTTGATGATGCGTCGTCAAAAGAAAAAGATGTTGCTTCTTCCAATTCTGCTTCAGCCAAAAGGTCACACAGGAAAAGAAGTCGTGCTGACAGTGAAGATACTTATAGTTTGATAGCTGAACAGTTGAAAGATGTTGCATTAGCAGTTAGATCTCTCAATAAGGGAGTCGATGCAGATTATCTTTATGAGCAAGTAATGAAGGTGGAAGGATATGATGAGTTTATGCTTGCATCTGCATTTGACCACTTGATAGGAGATGAGAATGTCGCAAGAGGATTTTGGCAAAGAATGCTAAGCTTAAAAAGTTTTGGTTGGACAACTTCTTCAAAAATCATGGAGCTTAGAAATTGTTTAGTATTGATATGTAGTAAGATACTAATTAACTAGATTGAAATAACATATATGACTGAACTTGGATGGTTGTAGTACGTTAGCCTAAACTTTGCAATATTTATAGTTGAACTTGAATGGTAATATTTATGATTAAACTTTTGTTGGTAATTTAAATTTATTGTTAGATGTTATTTATAACTCTCCCAATTTGAAAATATATAATTATTGTTAGTCGATGTGTATATTTTAGTTAAACATAATTTTTTAGCTTTTTTTTTTAAAAAAAAAAAATTAATTTTAATTTTTTTATATTATTTTACATTAATATTTTTATGTTGTGAATAAAAATTGATTTTTATAAGTTAATATGATTGAATAAAAATATAAAAAAATATTTGCGATTTTCCGTACGCGCCAAACACCGGAAAATGCTTTCGACGGAAAATGGTTTCTTGAAAAATGATTTCCTTGAAACCATTTTACGACGGAAACCATTTTACGTCGAAACAAACGGAGCATTAGATAAGTACAAATAAATTTTTAATTGTCCAATCACCTATTGGGCACGTGGGATTCATATGACCTGCATAATATAATATTCCTCATGGTTTAATTTGTTTCCGATTTTTCTTATTAGGGAGGCCGGCCAAGTAGGTACTTACCAATAAAATAAAAGGGAACGCTAGGTTGAAAATTGGGTGGCAATGACCACTCTAGGTATAACCAAACCAAATTACTATATAGCTTCTTAGAACATTAGGTGGCCCTTAAGAAAGCCTCAGTCGTCATTTATGAGCAAAATATGCTACACAAAAATATGGGAGTAAGTAAAACCAATTTCAAATTTCGTGAGGACAGTTGAAGGATCTCTACATTTGTTTTTTTTTTTTTTTGGTCAAAATGTAGAGATCTTTTTGTAGAATGTGAAAATTTGCTAATTCTAGTATTTTGAAAGTACCCTAATCTGAGTGTGAAGCTTTAAATAATATATTTGATTTTCAAACAAAATCTTATGAAAATATTAAAAAATATAGAGCATGTAAAATCTGCGTCCATATCCACACTACAAAAAATAAGCTCATTAGCGGCGAAAAATAGCGGCAACATCAAAGGGTTGCCGCTAATATTCGATCAATAGCGGCGATAAATGTTGCTGCTAAAAATATTTTATGTCGACACTAAAAAATTTTAGAACTGGAACCATTTGTCGCCACTAATGCTCTATAATTAGCGGTGACCTATATGCCGTTGCTAATAAATTTAAAAAAAAAAACAAAAAAAAAAAACAAATCCTAAAAAATTAATTATCAATTATTCATTTATAATTAAGACTAAAAGCCTAGAAGTCAAGTAGACTAGTTCATATACCTAAACCAACACCAAACACGGTAAAAACTAAAAATATATTAAACTCCAAAACACCACGTACAAGACCATCCAGCAACCCCTAAATCTAAACAACCATCAACTAAAATTGCAAAATCAAAACACATGTGTTATGAAAGCAACAAACCCCACCCAAATCCTCATTTTACATAATTCATTAAAACAAAATCAACAAGAAAAATCGTACCCACATCCAAAACCTCAACACAACGTCAAAATTAAATAAAATATGAGACACAAAGATAACATAGACAAAGAAAAATTAAGAGACAATGTATATTGAACATATGAATGCTCAGAATCAAGAACCAATTATCCCATACCTTCAGCAGCAGCCTTCACCAGAATGTACTACGACCATATATAATTGAGATTTGAGACCCACATGACAGCATTCACTACTTAGACTATCATGACTAACTATGATTATGATTATATTTTCAACTGCTCACAAAAAAAGGAAAAAGAAAAAGACATTTTCAACAAGCAGAGAAAAGAATATATATCTTTGGCCATCCACTACAAAAATCACTTCACTTTGCCACGTGCAGTTTGACACGTGTACAGTGTCGTACACGTGTCAAACAGTTTGACACGTTCATTTTGACACGCGTGATACGCGTGTCAAATGTGCATGTCACTAACTGCACAATTTGACACGTGTATTACAATACTCGTGTCAAAACATTTTGACACGAGTATTTCAATACACGTGTCAAATTTGACACGTGTATTACAATACACGTGTCAAAACATTTTGACACGAGTATATTTAGGGTTTGTTATGGTTTAGGGTTTGTTATGGTTTAGGGTTTAGGGTTTAGGGTTAGGGTTCGTTATGGTTTAAGGTTAGTGTTTGGTTTTAGAAAATGTAGGATATTTTTGTTTAAGGGTTTAGGGTTTAGGGTGTAAGGTTAGGATTTTTGTTTTTAGTGTTAGGGTTTCTTTTTTTAGAAAATGTAGGATATTTTTTTTTTAGGGTTTAGGGTTCGTTATGGTTTAAGGTTAGTGTTTGGTTTTAGAAAATGTAGGATATTTTTTTTTTTTTTTTTTTAAGGATCTAAGATTAGGGTTTAGGGTTTAGGGTTTAGGGTTTTAGTTTCTTAGGGTTTAGGGTTTAGGGTTTAAGTTTAGGATTTTTGTTTTTAGTGTTAGGAAAAATTTTTGTAGAAAGTGTAGGATATTTTTGTTTAAGGGTTTAG
>JAJPGS010001821.1:0-15000 GCA_028654335.1 Alnus rubra | reverse complement strand
AAAGCAATTTCAAATTTCGTGAGGACAGTTGAAGGATCTCTACATTTCTTATTTTATTTTATTTTTTTTTTTGGTCAAAATGTAGAGATATTTTTGTAGAATGATTGTAAAATGGATAGGCTAATTAACCTTGTACGCGTGATATTACGAGTTTTGCTTACCTCAAAATTATAGATGATTATTTGTGGAGTAACACTATAAGTTTTTTTTTGTGTTTTTTAAAATTGATTTGACTTTAAAATTAGCATTAAATTTGTGATAGATCATTATTGAATTTGTGATAAATTACTATAATTAAATTATTACTCAGTTGGTTAGCGCCCCGTTAGAAGGACAAATCTTGGGTGTAAACCAAGACTAGTCCCAAAATCATTGAGATGTATATATATAATGTGATTTTATGGTCATTGTGCAACATTTTCCATATGTTCTGCGAACCAAAAATGTCACAAGGATGCATGGGCTTGTTTTAGAGTGTGTTCGTTAATTTTTGGTTGTAACGCAGAATAAACTTAAAAGCAATTTTTAGTATTTTGTATTTTGAATTTTTTATTAATATTTTTGTTTTATTTTTTATTTTTTAAATGCAAAAACCTATTTTAAAAAGTGCTACCAAATGCCAATGATAGAATTGTCAGAAAAGTTCTTTTTTCTTTAGTTGGAAAACAATTAAATTTTTTCTTAAAAAAAAAACCAATTACTTTACCATTTTGACATTTCTCTTCGCCTTCTTGATAGACTTACTAAATTTGTGAAAACGGTCCAAAAACAGTTCCCAGCAGTTATGGGTGAAAATGCGGAAAAATGCGGTTATTAAGAATATCCGCACAATGCGGTTATCGATTACTTTTAGTTATATGCATCCGTGTGGTTATTAAATACGATTATTATTCGCTATCCGCATATGAGGTAATAGACGTTTTGAATTACTATCTAAATCTATATGTAAGATTAAAAAATGCGATTATTACTATAAATAAGCTTAAATAAATTAAGGTTAGGGCATGATCACTAACAAGACTGGCTAAGAGGCATTAACAGTTTGTAGACTATGAGGAGGAAATTTCGTCCATGTGCAAATAAGCCACAAGATGCATGCTTATTGAATAACACTTTATTATGTATCTTTGATTTTCTTAACAAAATAATTTTGTTCTTGATGAAAAATTTGTCATTGTCATTACAATTTCCTAATGCCAGACTTGGTTGGATTTTAAAAATCCACCATATTGGGACATGGGCAAAGTCAGCAGGCCCATATCCTTGGGCTAGTTCTAAAAACTCCAGAGCCCATCTAAATGGAAGGCCTGCGATCCTATCCATGAGCAGACCCAACCCAATTCCAATTACACTTGAATGTTATTATAAGTAGGCCAGGATCGATTATCGCCCCACTCGTCTATAGCAATCGTTGGGGAGACTAGAGAGCGTATTATGTACGTCAACTACTCTTATTTTAGACATTTTTTTACAATTTTCTTAAGTCTTTTATCCTCAAACATCATTAGACTTAGGCATTGAAACTATCCTTCCCCAGCCCACTCCGACAAATTCCTTTGTCTAATTTACTTTCTTTTGCAGAGATCAAAGACTGTGGGTAACGCCCTCAAACCGCTAAGGGTTAGGTTCGTCCATTTTCTTATATTAAAACCGCAAAAATTTATAAGGTCTGTCAGATAACCTAACTAATATGTTGAATTAAATAAATTACTAGAAAAATAATTTTAAAACTCAGAGCATCAATAAATGCAGAAACAGGTATTTTGAAAAGAGTGATTATGCTTGATACAATAAATGAAATACAAAGAAAACTAAATTTCTCGTGCAAGTGCACTTATTACGGTAATGGAAATGTAATATCCTAGTGCTAGCCTAGATCCCATTCCGGCCGCCTAGGTCTCTCTGCTCATAACCTGAAAACAAAATAAAATAAGTGGTGAGCAAGAAATGCTTAGTAAGTAACCATCAACCATAAAACGGTTGAATTAAATTCATTTTCTTCAAAACAATTATTAAAAAATACTTGAAATCTAAATTTTCAAAATACAAATATGCGATTGGCATTTTGCTTAAAGTATAAAATTACTGGTTGATGAGTAAAACTTCTCGTATTTAGGGTCCATGTACACTATTACACCCTGTGTACTTAGGGTTACGCGGCCTTTGCTGTGACCATGACAGGTAACTGTGGCCGCAAGCCTGCCTCGTCAACTAATTTATCAAAGTGCACTTAGCATGACCTGGAGACGGATTACCGCCTTCTCAACATCCTTCAACGGGTGGGCTTCCATCTCAAGTAACGGTATCGAGCTTAAACTCTGTAAATCTCTGTGAATATTTCTGGGGCCAAAATAATAGTCTTCTCCACACACGTGCCTCATTTATAAAAATCTTTCTCCTTCTCATAATTTATTCTTATTTCTTTCACTATGCTTGAAAACTCTTGAGACAACGTGTGGGAGGGTTTTTACTCTCCTTTTTTCATTAATTTAAAAAAAAAAAAAAAAAAAAAAAAAAAAAAAAAAAACATAACTTCCTGTCTCAGAACTAAACAATTTGCTATAATTAGAACAATCCTTTATAACTAAAGCTTTTCTTAAAACTGTTGATTTCAAGAATAACTTTATACCAACAACTTTCATCTCAAAACTATTTTTAAAACATCATTCATGCATCAATATAAATTTGAAACACATAACGAGAACAAATATTCGTAAATATGCTAGAATCAATGAATAAAATAATATGATATAAAATAATTTTAAAAGTGGTAGAGAGTCCCTTACCTCGATACTGCTACTCAAAGACTGATCTGAAATATAAGACACCTGAATCGATAACTTAACTATGTCAACCTTAGGCTATAATACACATCCTAAATAGAATCGGACCTAACTCATTCCGGCTTTCCAATCTCTACCTATATCATAATAATATGTGTTTTATTATTAATAGGAAATTATTAAACCGTATTTGAGTGTGTATATTTTGGATTTCATGAAAACTCTTGTGTCATATTCGTAAAATATGATATCAGTCCACTGTGAAAAATGTTCTTGAGATGATATAATTGTTCAAGTCAAAAATTCAGAAAAGAAATATAATAAGATGCTGAAATATCATTGGTCGTTAAAAGTAGTTCTATAGAATTATAATAAAAATATATATATATATATATATTATCAATTACATACAAGAGAAAAGAAAGAGGGAGCTAGGAATAAAATAATAATAGGAAAAGTACACGTATCTTCCACAAATTATCACTTTATTATCAATGCCTCTAAATTATCAATTGTGTCAATGTCCTACAAATTTTTAGTTTGTGCCAAAACCACGCATATATAGAAGTCGCTCTCAGCAAAGAATTATGAGTTTGGTATTTAGTAATTATCCGACCAATTGCACCTGCAGGCTGGATCGATCAAGTAACGACAATATCATTGTTGCTGTCCTTGAACATGAACATGACGCCATTGTATTTAGTAATTCTTATTTTATGAATGTATTCATTAATTAATTCTTTGCAAGTTAAATTGTCTGCTTCTGGAATTGAAGTCCACGGAAAAAAAATATTGGAATACCCATTAATAATCAGGAGAGCTCATGTGCGGACATATACATAAGCATGCCTAACCGCTGCACCAATAATTCGGGGGGTAGTTTATCTGAAAAAAATAATAATAATAAAATAACATGTTATGATGCGTTTACTTCAAAAAAACTATGTATTGTTCACACGGCAGTCCATAACAAATGCCGCTATCGTAGGTTGATGACGATCGAGTCTGTGGGTGACACCAAGCTTCCGCGTGTGCATTAGACGAAGACAAAATAACTAAATATATATTTTAATTAGTACGTGCAAAGGAGTAGCCGAATCAGCAGAATCAGCAGCCAAATTATTTTGTTGGATTTAATGATAGGTTAAGAGCAGTCTTAATTGAGACCGACAAAAACATTACGACACAACGTGGTAGTCCCTATAGCTGAAAATGAACATGGTAGTTTATATATTTTGATAAACATTAAAAATATTGTCTGGTTTTGGAAGTCTACTCATCATTCAATATTCATTGTATATGCGGCGACATATGATGATAGAGGATTAGTGGCCACTTTGGTGTCGCCGTTAATAATGTTTTATTTTATTTTTTTAATATCATTAGCGGCGACTCATATGTTGCTGCTAATAATAGAGTATTAGCGGCGACATATAGGTTGCTGCCAATGATAGAGCATTAGCGGCGACATACGGGTTAAGTTTTAAAGTTTTTAGCGTCCACATAAATACTATTAGAGGCGACATTTATCGGTGCTATTTATCTATTATTACCAGCGACTCTTTGAGGTCGTCACTATTGATTATTAGCGTTCGACTTTTAGTGACTACCTCATTAGCGGCCACATGTCGCCGCTATTGATCAATAGCGGCGACAAACTACTCATTAGCGGCTAATGAGCTTATTTTTTGTAAATGTCGCCGCTAATGAGCTTACTTTTTGTACTGATGGTTGTTCCCTAAAAACAATGTTACTAATACTCGAAGGAGTGTCTTCCAACCAACATAAATCTACATTATTTGAAGAAGCCATTTTTGCTAAATTGTGGGCTGCCATGTTACATGCTCGAGGGACAGCTTGGAAAGATGCTTAATTGCTTATTGGAAATTTTGCAGCTCTAATTGAATGCTATCTATGAAATGGCCTGTTTTAGAAAAGCACGGAAAAATTATCTTTATCTCCTTAACCACATTCCAAACTACTGAAACCAATCGAAGGAAGATAATTATGTTAGAAATAATCAACATATTATTCTTTAGGCTAACATGCGCAGCGGAAAAAACAAAATAGGTTTAGGCTTACCTCTAGCCATATTTGCTCAAGCGTCTCCACGATCCATCTGAAGAACAAGAAATATTATTTGGGGGATCTTCTAACCTATGCCTATGACTGTATTGCCGTACTGATGGTGTACACAGGCTGTTTATTTATAGGCTAGGTCAGGGACCCTCAAATATGGTAAGTACCGTATTGTTCCTCCCATCAAGGAAACAATATTATTAATTGATTTTAAATCAATTAAACGATTCCATTACGGTAATCTAAATTAATTAAATTACCTAACCGTAATATAATAAACACTGTATATGTGGCATATAGGCCATATATGGAGACAATATCTAACATTCTCCACTTGGCCTTTATGACACATGACTTTATGGTATTAGGTTCCTTAGTTTGGCCAATCACTTATGGAATCCTCCCACTCAGATAAGAAATGTTTCACACGAATCATGGCGGTAAAACCATTATAAAATTAGGTCGTCCCTTCCATGTATCACGATGTAAAACACTCCTTACATGAGTACCTTATGGATAATCAAGCTTTATGAATGAACTTCCTATAAGTCATTCGGGTCCAACTTATTTATCCTCATGGATAAAATAACAAATGTGCACAAAAAATCTTTATTATAATAACTTTATGTCTATAGACCAAAAAGAGACAAACCAAGCGAAAATGAATTAATGAGTCTCATATATTCCACATGACTTTATTCTTTCTTTACCGGTAAACTTTTAAGTCATGGGATCTGCAATCATTAATTCAGTACTTATATGCTCAATAGACCATTTATGTCTCTTAATGTTATCTCTCGTACTGAGATACTTGATGTCGATTTACTTCTGCTTCTACTCTTTATTCTTATAAAAGAAGATTATAGTAGAATTACCGCAGAATATCTTTATGGTCTAACTGTAAAATCGACAAGATTGAGACTTTCAACAAATGTCTCAACCATCATGCCTGTGTACTAAATTCATAGCACGCTAGACTTTTAGCTTTCTTGGTAGACGTAGCAACTATAGTCTGCATACTGCATCTCTAGGATATATCCTTCAATAAAAAGATATATACCCTAAAGTAGACTTTTTACTATCTACACAATCAGCAAAACTCAAATCTGAACAACTAACCACCTTCAAATGGAAAGTGTATCCTTAGGTTAAGTTGTACTTCTTGGTTCCTTGCATATACCGCAAGACTTTATTTGCAGCACTTTATTGACTCAATATATTTATTGTCAGTCATATGGTTATGTATAATGCAGACACTCAAAACTTTTCATCTGCCCTTATTCCAATACCTTTGGGACGTTAAGCTGTATTTAATTGATCCATCTTAATTGCTACTGAAGGTGCATAATCCTTCATTCTAAATCTTCCCAAAACTTTTTCAATGTAGGCCTTCCGAGACAATGTTAATATTCTTTATGTCTCTGTGAATCTCTATGTCAAAAGACATAAAAGATTTCACCCAAATCCTTCATTTCAAAGTTTTGTGAACTTTATGTAGCAAACCTAAATCACCACTTGCAAAAATAATATCTACATATAGGACTAGAAAGATTACTGTACTCCCACTGACCTTAAGGTATATATACTAATCAAGGTTTTCAATTACCTTGTAAAAAGTATATCACCGATGAGAGATCTATCATAGCCCATAAATAGAATTATTTAATTTGCAAGCTTTCTGACTGTTATTTATAAAACCTTTTGATTGTTTCATGTAAACCTCGTCTTTAAGATCCTTGTTGGTACAGTTTCCGGTATGGTGACGTGTCGCCTTGTGATTTGATACTGATTTCGAACGACCATCTCAATCCTGAAAAAAGAACAAACAACTCGTCGGGGGTGCCGACTACGCCCACTCCGATGCCTAAGTCAGTCTAAAATCAATTTTCTGCAGAGAACCCTTAATCTTAATCTCAAGAGCTTAGAGAATTCGTATCGTATACCTGGTGTGACGGTCTTTATTTATAGGCCGGACCTTCTTGACATTGAGTTGGATTAGGAGTTTGAGTCCTAGCCCGGTTTGAGTTTTAATCATATCTTCTGGGAATTTGAGTAGGAGTGTTGAATCCGCAGTTGATTGCGTTTGTGCTTCTTTAAATTCGATTCCATGTCAATAACCATCTTATCCCATAAATCATGGATCTGTAGTTTATCCCTGATCTCCTGGGATTCTATCCTTATCGAATTCTGAGACGGGTGTGGCGCATGGCACCTTCCTAGGAGATTGTTGCACAGTTCAGCTGACCTCCGAGGTGATGATATCCGAGACGTTTCTACTCTTACCTGGAGATCTCGGGATATATCCGCATCATAATAGGGTTGTGTAAGTCCGAGATGTTTATACTCCGAGATGTTGACTAATCCAATGGATATCACCCCGAGAAGATACCGCACCGACTTGATATCATACCGAGGTGTTATTACTCCGAGGAACAAATATCCGAGATATGTTCACTCCATCTTAGCTGGGAGATCTCGGGATATTTTACATACCGTAATCTGGAATGTTAAGACCGAGACATCGTCATATCTCCGAGATGTCTTCAGTCATAAACGACCTTCCCTTCGCTGGATGGAATCATGCGGAACAAGTAGCCGAGTCATAACTCCGAGATGTCATTGGATCCACGTGTCTCTAGGGTTGATTTTATCCCTAACAGTTACCCCCCTAATTCTCTAATTTCAGAAATAAACGGAAATAAGAGAATTACTTTTCGGCTGCCAGTCTGTATCTGATGTCTGTGCAGGGCGCGTCTTTTCAACAGTTCAAATTTTAAATTTGACCGCTCCTTTCCCAATGTCGACGTCATCTCTGCACAGCCGCCTTTTTGTCATCATTAAATGGTATTGTCGAGGCAGCGTATTTAATGCTGAATTTACAGAAGGCGCGCCTTTTCACCTTCGGAAATTTTGAATCGACAGCGCCCTTTGGCATTTCGGACACGTGGTAGTGGGGGCATTTAAAGTTGGGATTTTTTACTGTTCATTCACTGATACTTCCTTTTCTCGATACTCCATTGTCGTCTTCCTCCCCAAACTTTTCCTTTCTCTGTATTTTTCTGTTTCTGCCTTTCTTCTTTCTTCCATGGCTCCCAAGAAAGCTGTCTCAGCCTCGTCTCGGGCTCGGACAAAGAGATCCGACGGCTCTGTGGATCTTTCTCCTTTGGAGAACAGGGTCGATTCCATCATCTTTGCGAAGCACGAGGGTGTCCTTCGCTCGAACTATGAAATTTCTCCAACTGTGAAGATGTTTTATCAGGCGCCTGGAGCTCGGTCCATTAGTGGAGGCGACATTACCCTTTATGAGAGGATGTTTCTTGCTGGGCTCCGATTACCGTTTCCGGAGATTGCTCGAGACTTCGTTCTCTTTCTGATGATCGCACCCAGTCAGGTAATGCCCAATGCCTGGCGATATCTGTTTGCCTCTTACATTCTGTGGAGGCTTGTGTTGAAGAAGGAGATGACTATTCCGCAGTTCTTCAATATCTACAGGCCGAGGCAGACTGCAGAGGGGATGATAGAACTCTGCGTTCGTCACCCGCCTGTCTTCATCAAGCTCAAGAGTGGGCTGACGAACAACAAGTTCTGGGAGATGCAATTCTTCAGAGTTTCCGGGGAATGGGAATGCCCCGAAGGTACTCTTCTTCCTGAAGACCGTATGATGCCTCGAACTTGGCAATTGCTGCGATCTGACCGAAGCGACCCCCCTTCACTCACTGTATCCGAACTGGAGGATGTTAAGGAGATAAGTGGGTGGTCCGCTGCCAGGGTCAAAGCCGAAAAGTTTGAAGAGGTTGATTTCGATAATCTCGTCACTGAGGAGAATCTGAGGCAGTTTCTCGGATACGACATTCCGAGAGATAAACAGCTAATCACCAAGAGGGGAGCTGTCAAGAAGAGGAATGACGCCCCTTCATCCCCAAGGCCTGCTACTAAGAAGAGATCGTTCAAAATTCTGAGGAAGTTCTCGGGGATGTTCCTGCACAAAAGAAACAGAAGATTCCTTTGGCCGCTTCGGGTGCCAGGAGGACTTCTTCTTCGGCTCCATCACCTAGGTGAGCGTTGAAGAGGGGTCTGCCAGCTTTCGGGATTTCATTCCCGAGGTTAGCCCCGCTCCTTCTTTGTTCTACGGGATGAATCTGGCTCCGAGGCTTCATTCCATGGTGAACAATGTGCGGCGCCTGAGGGCTCTGGAGAAGGAAATTACCTGGTGCCCGAGACGTCCCAGTCGCGCCTAGGGTGAAACATCTGGCCAAAAAGCGGAAACTCACAGGCCAGGATCGAATGGCTCAAAGACTCGCGGACGCCGGCGTTGTGGGGTAAAGCGGTTATAATACCTTCCGATCCTGTCGCTTCAAGTGGTGACTCTCTTGAAGAGATGGATGAGGAAACTGTACCCCCGAACGAGCCTCTGGTTGAAGAGTCTGAGTAGAAAGTACTCCCCGAACTCCTTCTTCAGAACGTCCAGAGACGCCACCACCCCCTGAAGAAAATCGTGAAACGGGGCACTCCACCCCCAAAGCTTCATGTTCTGCGCCTATACAAGCTGAGACTCCTACTGGAGTACCCGAGGCTAAGGATGTCGAAGAGCCTAGCACCTTTCAGGAACGTTGATCAGGAGGTGCCGGCTCTGCTTCTGAAGTTCAAGGTTCTGGTCAGCCCGAAGTAACTCCCCATATCGAATGCCTGAGGAGCCTCGGATCGACCCAGAACGTTATCCCTGAAGCAGTATGCTTCCCGAGACTTCTGTTCGTGCCGAGGCTGGCCCTTCTGGACTAAATCTGTCGGGTCTGAAGCGGCTCCAAGTGCAGGGGTTGAACCTCATGCGGGTCCCAGCCCTTCCCTAGGTCTCGGTCGGTTTCGATGTTTGGCAGGGGTCTTCTGGGTCATCCGATGGAGGCCATAAAGAACTTAATCCCCGATGGATATCTGGGAGTGCAGGGGTGTCTTCTCCCGAGAAAATTGCTCAAGGCATTCTTATCTCTCATTATCAAGTAAGTTCTGGAGCTGGCCTTTCATTCCGCTTGCATCTTGATTCTGACTTTGCTTACTTTCTTTTCACAGCTCCTTGTGAAGATGACAGCCCTCTGGCAGAAGTACGAGAATCTCCTGCGCCTCCGCCTACTCCTGCCCCGAAATGCAAGCTCGTATCTCGGGTTTAGAGAATGAAGTTGCGACGCTGAAGTCTCTTCTTCAGTCCAAGGACGAGGAACTCCCACCCGGAACTCGTTATATCCGAGATGCGTCTGCTAACGCTCGTTTGAGAAAAAAGACTGGAGGCCAACGATCGGTACACTCGCTCTGTTGAAAGTCTTTCTTCCGAGCTGGATCGCGCAGATCAATTGTCCACCCGTTTATCGGCTGTACAGAACGAATGCTCCGAGGCGTGCAAGAATGCTTTGAGTGCCGAAGCCGAAAAGGACAAGTTCAAAGATGAAGTTAAAAGACTAACAGCCGAGAGGATAAAGCTCTCAAGCGCAGGATCACTCGGAGAGTCTTTTGATTCGGCTTAGGACCAGATATGACGCCGATCGGGTAAAGCTCAAGCGTACCAGAAGCAGTTGAGCTATGCACCGCATCTTCGGGATCTGAGTTGGTCTCGGGTTGTCATTGGGGTTTCGGAAATTTTCGAACTTGGTGATGAATCCCCAATACAAATTGATCCTGAGACGGTTAGTCCGATGCTGGTGGGTTTTCCTGAAGAGCCATCCAGGAGATGGAGGAGTTCGGTAAGGAGTTCATGCCCGACGTCCCGAATTGGGGTCTTGACGCGCCAAATCCGAGGAAGACCCTCTTGATGATCTGCAGCTAGAAGCTGTTTCTTGTCTGGACTTTTTATCTTCTTTTTCCTTTACCTGTACAAAACTTTGAATATGACATATTTGGATGAAATTTGTCTTTTAATTCTTTCCTTTCTGATCATGGTGTTCAAGAAACCTTTACTTAGGCATTTTCTTTTCCGTGGTCTTTCGTATTCTCTGAGGGATTGACTTTTCCTGTTTTTGGTGTTGGACAAACCGAAAAACCTTCCTGCTCTTGGTGATTGACAAACCGAGAGACTTTTCTGCTCACCTTAAAGAGCTACTCCCCATAACCTTAGTCTGCGACCGCAGGCTAATTCGTTCGGGTAGGTAGTAAGGTTGTTGAGCTTACCTTTCTGTTCGGAAATCTTTTGTAACCTGTAAGAGACCTCATATGTTATGAAATGAAATCATAACTTGAAATATTCACCTTTTAACTTCTTATCTTTGAAGGCTTCAATCTTTCAACATTTGGAGACCTCCAACCGAGAGGTTTCTTGTCTTAGTGTTCTCTTCATAACCACTTCGGGTTGTCTAAGGAAAGGACGTGGCAATTCTTTCCTGGATGCTCTTGTCCTTCCGAAAACCTGCAATCCTGCATTGATAGCCTTTATTGGACTGACCTTTAGGTTTTCCTTGCTCTCGGTTTTGGAAAGAACCGAGAGACTTTTCCTGCTCTTGTGTTTGGTGTTGAATGACCAAGAGACTTTTCTTGCTCTCGGTTTTGGACAAACCGAGAGCTTTTCCTGCTCTTGCTTGAAGACCTTTCTTGCTCTGTTTGACCAAGACTCTCGGGGTCCTGCTTTTCTCGGTACTGAGTGACCGAGAGACTTTTCCTGCTCTTGGTGTTGAATGACCAAGAGACTTTTCTTGCTCTCGGTTTTGGACAAACCGAGAGGCTTTTCCTGCTCTCGGTGCTGAGTGACCGAGAGACTTTTCCTGCTCTTGGTGTTGAATGACCAAGAGACTTTTCTTGCTCTCGGTTTTGGACAAACCGAGAGGCTTTTCCTGCTCTCGGTACTGAGTGACCGAGAGACTTTTCCTGCTCTTGGTGTTGAATGACCAAGAGACTTTCTTGCTCTCGGTTTTGGACAAACCGAGAGGCTTTTCCTGCTCTCGGCTGAGTGACCGAGAGACTTTTCCTGCTCTTGGTGTTGAATGACCAAGAGACTTTTCTTGCTCTCGGTTTTGGACAAACCGAGAGGCTTTTCCTGCTCTCGGTACTGAGTGACCGAGAGACTTTTCCTAAGTATACGGATTGATTCTTGGATTTCTGCGATTGTCAGTAGATACTGGGAATAGACATTCTTTTGAATATGAAATTGTTTGTAAGAAACTAAAAAAAAATGAACTACATAAAATATTTTTTCAGGTGCTCGGCATTCCATGATCTTGGAAGTATCTTTCCGGTCTCGGTCATCAAGCGATAAGCTCCCTTCTGATGGCATCCTATTACCTTGTAGGGGCCTTCCCATCCGGGTCCCATTTTGCCTTCCGTTGGATCTTTCGTCATCAAGCTCACCTTCCTGAGTACCCAATCTCCGATTTGGAACTTTCTGGGCACCACCTGTTTGTTAAAGTACCGAGCCGTTCGATTCTGGTATGCTGCCCATGTGACATGAGCGTCGTCTCTTTTCTCTTGCAATAGGTCCAGGTGTACCTTAGCGTTCTCGTCGTTGAGTCCTGGATTGTAGTGAGCCACCCGGAAGCTTGGAGATCCTACTTCCACAGGAATCACCGCCTCGGTTCCGTATGTAAGTGAGAATGGTGTCTCGCCCGTTGGAGTTCTTCTGGTGGTTCGGTACGACCACAGCACCTCTGGAACGTAATCAACCCATGCTCCTTTCTTCTTATCAAGCTTTTTCTTCAGGATCTTTACCAATGTCTTGTTTGTCGCCTCTACTTGACCATTTGCCTTCGGGTATTGTACCGAAGCATAATGGTTCCGGATACGGAGCTCCGAACACCACTTCCGAAACGGTTCACAGTCAAACTGCTTCCCATTATCTGTGACGAAAGCATGGGGAATCCCGAACCGGCACACCACTGACTTCCAGAGGAAGGTTATGGCATTCGCAGTAGTTATAGCTGCTAATGCTTCTGCTTCCGCCCATTTAGTAAAGTAGTCTACGGCTACAATCAAGAACTTCCGTCCACCTTTTCCTACCGGCATCGGACCAACTATATCCACCCCCCATTTTGCAAATGGCCATGGAGAAGTGAGGGGATGAGCTTCTCGGGACTTGCTTTCATGATTCTTGCGAATCTCTGGCATTTATCACAGGCTTTGACAAGAAGAGCTGAGTCTTTTTTGATCGTGGGCCAATAGTAACCTGCTCGGATGGTTTTTTGCGCCAGCATCCTTCCTCCTGAGTGGTCTCCGCACACTCCTTCATGAATTTCCCTGAGGACATAATTCGACTCGGCCTTGGAGAGGCATTTGAGAAGGGGTTCGGAATATCCCCTTTTGTACAGTGTATCCCCGAGAAGGCAAAACCGTGCTGCTTGTATCTTCACCCTCCGAGCTGCAACCTTATCTTCGGGCAACAACCCATGTCTAAGGAACTGGATAATGTCCCTAGCCCATTCTGGCTCCTCCAGTGCTGAGTCTACTTCCATAACCTTGGTCCTCGGGGCTATCGAAGGCTCGGTCAGAACAATAATTTGCCTTCTTGATGCTTCCATCTCTTCCTCTGTTCCCGACGCGATCTTTGAGAATTCATCAGCTCGAATGTTTTCCTCCCGAGGTATTTTTGTGATGACAAACCTTTCAAAATAGGACTGGAATCTCCGTACTTCTTCCAAATACCTGGCCATTCTATCTTCTTGTGCTTCGAATTGCCCTTGGACTTGGCCTACGACCACCTGAGAGTCACTCCGGATTTCGACATTGGTTGCCCCCATCTCTCGGGATAATGCCAAACCTGCTATCACCGCTTCGTACTCAGCTTCATTGTTTGTTGTAACAAAGTCCAGTTTCACAGCAAAACCGAACTCTTGCCCTTCGGGATTCCTGAGGAGGACTCCTACTCCGCTTCTGCTCTGTGTAGAGGAGCCATCTACAAACACAACCCAGGTTGACTCCTTAGGAAGTTCTTCTGCTTCAGGAATGTTACAGAATTCTACCAGGAAATCTGCTAAAGCCTGTCCTTTGATAGCCGTCCGAGGATGAAACTCGATATCAAACTGTCCGAGCTCCACCGCCCAGTTGACTAACCTTCCCGAGAGGTCAGGCTTTTGCAACACCTTCTTCATTGGATACTCGGTCAAAACTCGGATGGCGTGAGCTTGAAAGTATGGCCTCAATCTTCTAGCTGAAATGATTAAAGCGAACGCCAACTTCTCGATCCGAGGGTATCTCCCCTCCGCACCATGAAGTGCTTTGCTTGTAAAGTAGACCGGTTTCTGAACCCCTGAATCTTCTCGGACTAGCACCGAGCTTACTGCTGAGGGAGAGACTGCCAGATAGAGATAAAGAATCTCCCCTTCGGTTGGGCAGCTCAACAGTGGTGGGTTGGCCAGATATTCCTTCAATTTTTCGAAAGCTTCCTCACACTCCTCACTCCATATAAATGCTTTTCGTAAAATTTTAAAGAAGGGAAGGCACTTATCTGTCGACCGTGATATGAAACGGTTTAAGGCTGCAATTCTCCCTGTCAGTCGTTGAAGTTGTTTTGTTGTTCTCGGGGCCTCCATCTCGAGGACAGCTCTGACCTTCTCTGGATTAGCTTCAATGCCCCTTTGTGATACCATAAACCCCAGGAACTTGCCTGAAGAAACTCCGAAGGCGCACTTTGCGGGGTTGAGCTTCATGTTGTATTTTCTTAGAGTCCGAAAAGTTTCTCGGAGGTCTTCTATGTGTTTGTTTGCCCGAACACTCTTAACCAGCAGGTCATCTACGTATGCCTCAACGTTTCGGCCAATTTGACTTTGAAACATCCGGTTCACCAGTCGTTGATATGTGGCTCCAGCGTTCTTCAATCCGAATGGCATCATCTTATAGCAGTAAAGTCCTCGGTCTGTGATAAAAGCAGTTTTCTCCTGGTCTGTTTCTTCCATGCAGATCTGATTGTACCCCGAGAAGGCATCCATGAAGCTCAAGAGCTCATGCCCAGCCGTCGAATCTACCAATAAATCAATCCGAGGCAGGGGAAAGCTATCCTTCGGACATGCTTTATTCAGGTCGGTGAAATCTACGCACATCCTCCACTTCCCGTTAGACTTCTTCACCAGCACTACATTGGCCAGCCACTCGGGATAATCCACCTCTCGGATGAATCCAGCTTTCAGCAACTTCTCTACTTCTTCAGCAACTGCCATATTTCGTTCGGCAGCAA